>BHFT01057675.1:0-55512 GCA_004320025.1 Laticauda laticaudata
CTGATGATGGCAGATGAGATTCTGCTGAAACATTGCTACAACTTTAAAAGCACCACAATGACGTGGGATAATACCCAAAGGAAGCTGAACTGCATTCATGTGAGTACCCGTGAAAACTTAAAAAAAACATACATATATACATACATACATGCATACATACATCCATATTTGCTCAAGCATTTTCATACTCCCCCGCTCAAGACTCTGGGCAGTTTGCAATAGTAATAATGTTAAATATATGTACACATCAATAAATTGCACATAAACAAATATAAACAAGAGCAATAACATAATATATGTCCTTCCATTCATGATTATTCAGCTGACCTTTATCTTGTCTTTCATCTCAATTAGGGGGAGGGGGAGGCACACCCTAGAACATAAATATTAGAGATATAGCTGTGGCTTCTGCTGTTCAGTTATGCTCTCTGTCAAGAAGACTCTAATGGTCGACTCTTTGGAAGGATCCCAAAGCCAATATTTGCTCCAATAAGATTTGCTGATTCTTGTTCATTTTTGTTAACTTTTCATTTATCATTCTTTTGACATTGCTGAGACTAGATTTCATGTGACTTGCACATTCTGAACTCATTTTATCATTTAAACCTCTTGAAGCCCCTCTCCTAAAATGGCTGCTGCTGTTCTTGCCTATTTCCAGTGGGATCATTGACATCTGTTCAAAGTCTGATGCTGCCTCAGAGTTCAAATCTGTACTAAACTGGCCTTGCTCATGAATCTTTGTCATTATGTTATTACTGTTGGTTGGATTGTCATTGAAAGCCTTCATATATTACATGAATGGCTTCCTCATATGATCAACCCAGAAGTGTGGCTCTCATTAGCAAGATAATCATGTGGTTGTGTCCATAACCACATAAGTACAATTATGTAATTCTTCACAAATAGAAAAATCAGCTGTGCTGTCCTGGAGTTTCTGGTGACTCATTAGTTCCTGTTTACTTACTGCAAGCCTCACACATGTCACCCAGACAGTGTATGACAGAAGCAAACAAATGGTCAGAAAGCAGAAGCAATTTGTTCTTGAAGCTCAGAAAATCCTCCTGTAGCCAGCATTGCATCTCCACACATTGCCTAAAAATATTGTGCATGTCATATATATGAGAGCAATTACAGTACATTTTCTGGAAGCATTGTCCTGCATATGTCATCTTTAGTACAAAGACTGGGAAATGAAGTGGGAGAGAGCCCTTATTCAGAACAAAAAACAATTCCCTGATCATTTTGGGGTGCTTCCTAAGTCTGTTGGAAATAGAGTAATACTTATCCTGTAACGCCCTTGATTTTTAAGATGAAAATAGAAAACAAGATGATGCACCTTCTAAATCTGACATGGAAAAGCTTTCATGATCTCTGATTGGTTGTTGTTTTCATGCAAACGTTTCATTACCAAACTAGGTAACATCATCAGTGCTAGTTCTGTCAGCCTCCAAGGTAATCCTGACAAGAAGCACCAACCATGATTACCAACATGACCTTTATTGTAAGTATGAAAACACCTCTCCCCTCCCTTACTTTTACTATCCCCAAATAAGAGAAGATCCCTTCTGAAAGCTCTTCATCCTCATCCATCCTTTGGTCTCAGATTTTGTTCATCAAGCTATTGTCTAGGCTGTGATCATTCCCACAGACCATTATAATATTGCTGCTTCAGATCTATTTCTGGAAGTTCGGGCAACAATCTAAACATCTAGCTCACCTTGGGAGGGACCATGAACAAAGGGTCAACTGTGAGCTCATGACTTTTCTAATCCAACTGGTTCCAGCTATGCTTAGATGATAGTTGGGAGAGTTGTGCATTTAAGCCCCTGAGTTGTATATTGTACTGGAACATGATCTATGCCAATCCAATTTGGTGGGGTTTGAACCTTAATTTCTCCCTTGAACAAGACAAAAATCTACTTCACTGATTCTCTGATTCTTGCCTATGCATAAGGAACCTTTGCTTTCCTCAAACTGAAAAATACTATTTTTTATTTCAGCAGTGAGTGCCTCTGCCAGTTTACCGCTTTAGACCATTAATAACTTAGCTAAAAACTATTGGTGGGCCAGTACATATTGTTTTCATATCAGCATAGATTTTTGTTCTGACAGGCATGACAGACAACCCTCCCCCCTGCACTTCTCCAGTTGATGGTTTTATTTCATTTTAACAAGAATAACGACATTTTTTTTTGTTTCATGATGGTTGCTTAAAAAACCCCAATACAATTATGGGAAGATACATTATGGGAAAAATAAAACAGCCATAAAAAGCAACACTACAGCTGAGAAACAAACAAAAATGAGTCTCTTCCAACCTCTAAAAACCTTTTAAAATTCTGCTAAAACTTCTCTTATGAGATGTTAGCTGGCACCAGCTAAAGGTGAGGACAAATTCTTTCATCAAAGTTGATGAGAACAAAAAATTGACCATGCGCCTTCCCGGGGATCCACTGCAGTGATAATGCAAATCAGGCTAGTCTTCAAATCTCTGACTTTAGAAATATGTAAGGTTGCAAATGACTTTGTGTGAGGCACTAGGGAGGGTAATGACTTTTATTTTCTTCTAAAATATCCCACATTCATGCAACTGGAATACTGTCCTCTAAATCACCAATGGCCATCTCATATATTGTACATGTCCTTGGAGCATGCCATACACCTCTCTATCTCTATCTCTATATGTGTATAAGCCTTTGAGTGAGTATTGACTCCTGCTGGTTACCTTAACCACTTTTCTTGGCAAGACTTCAGAGGTGATTTGCCATTGCTACCTTCCTAGGAGTGACTGAGAATGGCTGGGCCAAGGTCACCCAACTGGCTTCATGCCCAAGGCCAGAATAGAACTTGCAGTCTCCCAATTTCTAGCCTTAAGCATTATGCTAAACTGGTTCTCTGCCTATTCCTGTATCTCATCTGTGTCTTCAAGGTCCTCAATGACTTTGGGATTGTGATTACAAATTAAAAAAGGCAAAAATACATATTAAAAAGAACATGGACAATCAGAAAAACCAATGCCTAATCTGAACTGAAACAAAAATAAGCCATTTACCTGGAGTAACACAAATATTTTAATCCAAGAATTGGAGAAACATCAGATTTTGAATACAGAACATTGTAAAGATGGGAGCCATAGGAAAGAGAACAACTAACACAGTAGGCGTACCTGTTTAAAGGCCTTCTTGGCAATACTGCCACCTGCTATTTGCTCATTGAGACTTCATCTGTCAGATATTCTTTATGGTAGCCCTGCAGATGGTTCTGTAGCCTGGCCCAGCACAGCCAGGGTTGATTTACCCTAAATAGAGCTATGCTTATCTTGGTAATGAGAGCCACACTGATGATGGGCTGATCATGTTCTCCTGAAACATTCCTAGAGTATGTGCAATTGTGGACTAAAAATGTTTTTTTTCTTATTGATATTTCAAGAACATTTTCTCCTCCAGTCAAATTTTAAAACAGATAAATTCTCTGAGCGGATCCGTAGACCTTAAAGTCTCTATTTGCATTGCTCTGTGACCTTAACTAGTAATTGCTTAGTACAGGGGTGTCAAACTCACATCATCATGGTGATGTCACACAACATATCATGACTTCACTAAACTGGGCATTAGTATGGCCAGTACATGATGCGTCCAGCCCATGGGCCATCAGTTTAAAAGCCCTGGCCCAGTAGAATTTAATGTAGCTATTTTCTGAGCACTGAACTGAGCCATTTAATCTCAGAAATGGCAATTAGAAGCAACAAGTCTTCACAAAGTACAGTATGTAATCCTTATTTTCTAATATTGTATTTCTGAATTTTCCATTGTAGTCCAGTTTCATACTCATCTTACACAATCCAAGATCGAGGCTGTTTCAAGGACACTGCCTATGTTCTCAGTGGTTCCTTGATGACCATGTAAGAGAAACTGACATAGATTTATGCTTGCACTAAAATCTCTCTCTCTCCCCCTCTCCCTCTCCTTCTCTCATTCTTTCTGTCTCATTGTCTCTCTGTCTCATTCTCATTCACTCACTCACTTGCTCATTCACTCAGACACACGCACAACTAAGCATCAATTTCAGTGGAGCCTGGTAGCTCATGTTCTTTCAATTTCTTCTTATGAGACTGTCTAACTTTTTTTCTACAGAGCAAATGGGTCCTATACTTGGAGGCAAGATTATAATGAGCTAGTAATGACATGGATTTCACCAAAATGTCAGGACTGGAATACAATGTTCCTCCCCACAATGAACCTACATCATATAAGTAATAATGGCTTTTGTCTCACCTCTGTACAGAGCAGTACCGGAACATGGGAAATTGTTGTATGTTATCTTGGACTAATTGTCCATGTAGTCCAGTGTATTTCTATCTTTTGGCAGCAAATTTCCAGGGCCTCTTGCAGAGGTGCTTCCCAACACTTACCTCTAGATACATTTAAGTGCAGATGGCCAGGACTGAAAGTGAGTCTTTCTGTATGCAAAAGACAGACTGTATTACAAAGGTCCTTTCCAAAGTCAACATCCATTCCCATATGTTGAATTTAATAAATAGTAAAGGTTCTTCAGCGTCTTCCAGATATGTATATATGTATACAATATGAAAAGAAAAGAACTGAGATCCTCTCATTCCTTCAGAATATATTGCATTGTCTTGCCTTTTATGTTAATAAAGTTAGAAAATTGCATAAAAGAGCCTCTTCAGGGAACCTTTCATTAACTTTCTCTTCTGAATCCAATTGTAATTTTCTGCAAGGCAGTCTAACTTGCCAAGGCTTATTTCAGTTATTGTATCAGTGGGAGTGAATTGCTTTCGTGTTTGTTTCATGAAAGCCACTTGCTGCAGATGAATAGTGAATGCAAACTGTCGTGCCAATGACTTGGCTTGTTTATCTTCAGATTTCAGAGTGCTGGAGGAGAAATAAAACTGGCAATGCAAGTGGAGCCCTCTGAGAAAAATAGATTTACAGTTATTACAAACTCCCAGGAGAAAATGTATTTTAATACGCTCTTAAAATGGCATGTTGTTGGCATGCATAATTAAGGTTAATCCTTACTTTAGCTGTCAGCTCCAATACACAGCATTGTGTTCTCTTGATTCAACTAAGAGAGTTGAATGTCTGAAGACTCTTTTGGCTTGAAGACATTCACATGGCTGTTCAGGTTACTTGTGTCTATGCCAGTACAGGCTTCTTGATTACTTAGACAGTCAGTACCCTGAGCAAAACATGCTATAAATCCATGTTACGAGGTAGAACCTTGTTTACTTCATGACATGCCATGAAGGAGAATCACATCTACTAGATTTGTTCCTTTCTTTATGTACCCTCCTCCTGTCATCCTTGATCATTTGCCACAACTTCATGTAACAAGCAGTGGCTTGGTTAGTTCATAGTGCAGGGGTCCCCAAACTTGGCAACTTTAAGACTTGTGGACTTCAACTTCCAGAATTCTCCAGCCAGCTTTGCTGGCTGAGGAATTCTGAAAGTTGAAGTCCACAAGTGTTAAAGTTGCCAAGTTTGGAGAACTCTGTCATAGCGAGTGGCCAATCCTTCATCATTGAAACAAAATGGTCCATGGGAATCATTCTGATGTATAATCCAATATACAATCTGGAGATAACAATTGGTTGCCTTCCTCTTTCTTTCTCCGTGTAATGTTTCTTTGCTCAAACATGGCTATGGTAGAAGGTTGCTACTTTATGATGGACAACATTGTTAAAGAAGATGTGGTAATTAAAACAGACATGGTAGCTATGATGATTTTAAAAGAGAGTAAAACATGACAAATCAGTGGAGGACTTTTTAATGATGCACACAGCCAGGGCACTCATTGCACTTAAACCACTTGTTTGAGAACTGAAAGCCCAAATGGATCAAACTGTTGTGAATGTTTGTTTTAATCTAATAGGGCCATGTTGGTGAACCTATGCCACACATGCCAGAGGTGGCACAGAGAGCCTTCTCTATGGCATGCCTCCTACCATCAGCTGCTCTCTTCCGGGTTCCATCGCACTCATGTACGCCGGCCAGTTGGTCTTTGCATGAAGACCAGCTGGCTGGCACGCATGTGCATGATGGAACCAAGAAGAGAGCAGCTGGCTGGTGCGCATGCATGTGATGGAACTCGAAAGTGCCACTGACTGCTGTGTGTATGCACACTGGCCAGCTGCTTGCTTCCAGATTCTGGCACACTGGCATGCACTCCAGTTTCAGTACTCAATGCCAAAAAGGTTAACTATTACTGCAGTAGGGTATCTACACCATGTGACTATCCCTAAACTCTGGAAAACACAAACTTTTGGATGCTTTACAGGCCTTCCTATGGTAGTCTCTGAGGAGAGTTTTACAAAATCCCATATGAATACAATTATGTCCTTGGGAAGAAAGTCTATTGAAACTTCCTGCAAAGAACCTGGGCAAACTTTATTTTATGTACATACAGCTGTTATTGTCACACCAATATCTATGGAGATTTTCAGTCATCAAGGTCATAGTTGTCCCAAGAGTGCTTTTTCAGGAGGCAACTGGACTTTCTTGTTTTTCTTTGAAGACTTTTCACTTCTCATCCAAGAAGCTTCTTTAGCTCTCATGGTATGGGAATGTGAATGGATTTCCAGAAAAATTGCAGGCCACAGGAACCACTTATGCCTTAGTCTGAGATGCAGACAACACAGTGTTGTAGAACTGTGCTTTCTGCAGGGTGTTTTCTGCCCTGTGTCCCTTCACTGTTGAATGCAGGCACAGGCTGTTGGGGCTGAGTCTACATTGTCTGCATCTCAAACTGAGGTACAAATAGTTCATGTGGTTTGCAATTTATCTGGAAATCCATTCATATTCCCATACCATGTGAGCTGAAGAAGCTTCTTGGGTGATAAGCGAACCATCTTCAAAGAAAAACAAGGAAGTCAAGTTGCCTTTTGAAAAAGCACCTTTGGGAGAACCATGGCCTGGATGCCTGAGAATCTCCATAGATACTCAATGGAATATCTCCATAGATACTGGTGTGACCATGAGAGTTGAAGAGGCTTCTTGAATGAGAAACAAAATGTTTCCAAAGAAAAACAAGGAAGTCCAGTTGCCTCTTGAAAAAGCATCTTTGGGTATCATACCAGTATCATTCAATTTCTATGAAAGCGGCCAAATTTTATTACACTGTTTGTAAAACCAAATATGCTTTGATCACATAAGTGATCTAGTAGTAAAATATAATTGTTTTATTCTGTTCTGTCTGGTGTTCATTGCTGTGTTTTGGTCAGTGATTTCTGTTGTTAAGCAAGAGAGTTGTTAAGTGAATTTTGCCCCATTTTACAACTTTCCTTGGCACGGTTGTTAAGTGAATCAATAGAGTTGTTAAATTAGTAGCATGGTTGTAAAGTGAGTCTGGCTTCCCTGTTGACTTTGCTTGTCATAAGGTCATAAAAGGTGATCACATGACCCCAGACACTGCAACAGTCATAAATATTTCCAAATGTCCAAATTTTATCACATGACTATGAGGGTGTTGCAATGGTTGTAAGTGTAAAAAATGGGCATCAGTCATTTTTTTCCCAGGGCTGTTGTCACTTCAAACGATCACTAAACGAATGATAAATTGAGGATTATTTGTGGTTGCAACTTGTGTAATATCCAGTGGAATGTATATTCTATAATTCCCCTCCACTTCCTCTCCCTCTCCCCTTCTCCTCTTCTTCTTAGAAATAATATGAAAAGTTTTCAATTCCCCAGTTAAATGTCCTAGAAACAAGGCTATTTCACATAAAATACATTTCTGCCAGCATTTCATTGTTCCAGAAAAGAACATCTTGTTTCATTTGTTGGAAAACACCTGTCCACAAGTTTGTTGAAAATAGCTAAAGCAAGGTCCAGAAGAACTTGGATCACTTTCATTTACCACCTAAAAGAAAACTATGATTACAAAGCAAGGTCAAACTGTACATAATTAACTCTGGCAAAGAAATATACAATGTTTTTGAAGGTTATTTGGGCAAAATGATGGAAATTATTCCAAAATGATGCAACTGTAAGACCTTAAACTGGTATAAATCCCTTTCTTCATATTAACAAGCCTGGTTTTTGGTTAAGGATGATTCACAGATGCCAGTAGTGTGAGATTCTTATAAGAAGGGAAATACTTTAGACAAGGACTATATTAGGCATCTTTTAAAAAAAAAATATCAGGAAATGTTTTGGCTGAACATTAAATCAAACCAGAGACAATTTCCATGTCAACAAAAAATTGTCTGTAGCTTTTTATAAGGAGTTATGTGGGAGTTTATGTACTGAATGAAACACAACTGAAGCATTCTAGATCACCCACACAATCTGCAGGGTTTGGGTTGAGTCCTTGCACAATAGGCACTGGAGAAAAGGGTGTTTAATCACAGCTCCATCCAGGTTCTCCATGGTTGTTGCCCACATTTGGATATGGTTCTAAGGACTCCATGCCTCTCCAAGTTAGCAGAGGAAGATGTGACTCAAATCTCAAAGGTGTTTTTTCAAAAGGCAACTGGAATGGGTCCCCCCCTTGTTTTTTTCCTTGAGAAAGAAGATGTTTCGTTTCTCATCAAAGAAGTTCATCAATTGTGACTGGATGGTGGGGGAGATGGAATGATAGGTTCTGACAGGATTGAGGGTGGGAGGGCAAATGGAAGAATTATATTTCTTTTGGCCATCTGATCGTTAGCACTCTCTCAGAGAACCATTTAGGCCACTTTTATCTGTGCTCTTGTGGCTGAAGTATTGGTGCAGGCACATTCTCTTTTGCCTGGAAGCTGTGCTGCAGACCAAAAAACGTAGCACTTTCCAGTTATTGTTCCTACGACATTATCGCTAATCCACTGATAACAGAATAACAGGTGTTGGAAAGAGCCTTGTAGGTCTTCTAATTCAATCCCTTCTCAAGCAAAGAGACCCTATACCAGGGATGTCAGACTGGCAGCCTGCGGGCCAGATGCATCACACACAGGCCACACTCACCCAAGTCCAGGAAGGCAAAAAACATTGTGATAGGTCACGTGACATCAATGTGACATGGAAAATGTGACGATCCGACACCTGTGCCCTATACCATTTCAGACAAATGGCTGTCCCGTCTCTTTTTAAAAGCCTCCAATGATGGAGCACTCACAACTTTTGAAGGCTAGCTGTTCCACTGGTTAATTGTTTCCACTGTCAGGAAAGTTCTCCTTGGTTCTACATTGCTTCTCTCCTTGATTAGTTTCCATCTATAGCTTCTTCTCTTGCCTTCTGGTGCTTTGGAAAATTACAGGCAAGTTCAATTTCCTCTAAGTTAACAGTCACTTTTTAGTCAAATACCATGAACTGGAACTGCCTGGGATTTGCTCTTTGAGTTTTACAATTGACAATTTCGTCTCCATAAAACACACAGTGGTTTTGGGCAGCATCTGTTCTTCAAACAAGAGTTCAAACTGTTCCTCTACAAAGAAGCACCTTCTTCCTGTGATTTCAGAAAAGGAGCATGAAGCCCTCATAGCATGCCAAAATCTTGCAGATCAGAAATCGTAGACTGAATTCCTCTGCCAATAGATACAATGCTAAACAAATCTAATTGCACAATTTAATTGCAACTGGAATGATCTACATTAATTGCTGATAATGAATAATATTTTTTGATGTTCAATTCTTTGGTATCTTACTAATCCAAATTTGGTAAAAAAAAAAAAATCCCCAGGATCATCAAACAAAGCATGCAAATTATTTTCCAAAATGAATGATCTGGCACTTTCAAGAAAAAACTCATTTAACTTTAAGGAAATTATTTTATACTATAACCTTTCCAACCATCAAGCTTCCCTCTTTTAACTACCATCGTGACTCAGCGTGCAATCTTATACCAAGGAGATACTCATCTTCTAATGGGCTATCTGACCACGGCATAGAGACCAAATGTATCATGCCACTACTTGTAAAAAGGATTAAAATCTCTGTGGATGGCATTTGGAAAATTAATAGTTTCTGTGGCACTAAGAGGTATGTGCAAAAATTTTGCAATCTGCCATGTTTTGCCTCTATGCGAATCAGGTTTGGAAAGTTGGGGAATGCTGAAGTTTAATTTAATTCAGTTTTAATGAGAGATTCCTCTAGCTGAAAGGAGACCACAGAATTATGTCGAGAGTAGTCATTTATTGCTTCTCTCCCCATGTGTCTGTCTATGTGGATTTTCACCAGAGTCTTTTCTCTGGACATGCTCCACCATAGGAGATCCAGTGATAGACTATTGGTGGAGGGAGGGGAATGTGCCTTCTCTAAGGCAGAACTCCAGTTATGGAACTAATTCTCTAAGAAAGCTCCATCAATGCCTAGAATTTTGATACTGTTCACATGGGTGTAAAGTATGCATCTTCATACTTTTCAAATCTCTCCTTTATACTGGTAGGTGTGCAGGTATATGTTTACTTACCTCATATATCCACTTCACAGTACAGTCCAAATTGCTATACCACCAGAGTTAATCCATTTGGTTTTGGTGGTTTTCAATAGCCAAATGTTAAACTCTAGGGATAGGGTATTTGGGGTTTTTCCCATGCAATATTATTATGAATTGTCTTCAAACTTTCAAGTCTTTGTGTAGGAAAAAAAAATCATTCATTTCTGTTCAATGAAATATGTTAACGAGTGCCTTGGAAATATTGATAGTCATTTGTTGTATACAAATAAATCTATTTCAGTAAAGCTAAAGCACATCTGGTTTTCTCCCCATTTTTAAGAAAAATAATGCCCCATCTCCATTTTGGTTGTATTAGGACAGATTTGCATTTTGTACTTTATCTATCACAAGTATCAGATGTCCCTTCCCACCCTTTCCTCTCAGGAGCTCAGGGTGGTATACAGTGGTAAGATTCAATAATTTTTTTAATACTGGTTCTGTGGGTGTGGCTTAGTGGGTGTGGCAGGGGAAGGATACTGTAAAATCTCCAGAACTGGTCAGAATTTGCTGAATACCACTTCTGATGGCTCTGGTGGTATACAATATTTAGAGTTGTCTTTCCCACAACAATCTGATATAGGTTAAGAGTGACTGACCCAAAGCTATCCAGTTTGAGAAGACTAAAACTTGGGTCTCCCTACTCTGAGCCCAACAGCTTTACCATTGTACCACAGTTATAGTTTCTATACTTCTTTTCAAAGAACTGGAACCCTCTGTCAGTTCTATACTTGATTTGAGCTGCTGAATTAGGACAATGTGGTGTAGAACAGTGGTTTTATTGAAAAAGAAATTAAAACCAGAAATGCAAGATCTATACAAAAATCATATCACACTATCCAAATAATTGCCATTAATTATCTTGAACTCTCCATATTGAAGACATACCTTTCCTGTGTATTAATAAGTAAGGGGCTGTTCTAATTTTGTAGTAGAGGTAGGCTATCTCAGAGGAAGGGAATTAAGATAGGGAAGGCCTCATTTCAGGTTGCTGCTCTTTTAATACCACCACAACTCATCTTCATTGGCATATATGGGATGGGTAGATTCTCTGTAATGTAGATAATTCTAAATGTAGCAAGGATCAGAGATACAAATGGGAAGAAATTGGGATGTATTAACTGGTAGCAGCAGCTGCAAAACCTATTCTTCCTCTAGCAAATCATCTTGTTGAAACAATTTTGGAGGGGAAATCAAAAATATATATTCCATGCAATTCTGATCTTCGCCATAAATCCTAAAGAAAAGTGTAGGTGCTTCCCTAATTCTTAGCATATTCCATTTCCTGGAAGCTGATCTATCTCTACATTACTCATTTTATTCTCCTGTCTGACTTGCTGGATTTGAATACATTCATAAAGTTCATTAAGCACTTGTAGCTATATAACTTATAGATGCCTATTCTCAAGAAAGCTTTTAAATTTATTTCCTGTGAAATCCATCTATAGGTTCTCCTTGAGTTATGATCACAATTGGCATTGGAATTCCAGTCCTAAGTTATTGCAGTCACAAATCAAGGCACCCACATGACTGGAGCCATTTATTACCTATTTTGCAGAAGTCGCTAGGCCAAAGTCATTTAGTGAATCACATGATTCAGAAACAGAAGATGAAATAAAAATTCAAACATAATTGATGAATAAAACAGATTAAAAGACTGAGAAGGTAAAGACATCAAATGAGGTTAAAAAAGATATGATGGAAGAAACTTCAATTGTCATTGATGGGGAGAATTTCTGAGGTAAAAATGAATATCTTGTTTACAATTGTATGTTTGTTTCAGGCAATATCTGTTTTAACAACTGATGTACCATTTCAATAGTGGCAGAAGGAAATATCTAATTTTGTGTGGCAAGACAAAAAGCATGAGTTAAATATAAGATGCTTCAAGGTGCAAAGTAAAGAGGAAGATTGGGTTTAATTATTTGAAATTGTATTTTGCAGCTTGCTGTTTGGTTAGGATGAAAGAATAGGTGTTGCTGACAAACAGAAGACTTTTGGATTTTGAACAGCATTACCTGAGATTTGGATGGCATGGACATTTGGGCTACAACAAAGTTAAACTTAATGTGGATTTTAAAAATCATTCAGTTAGACATGCTACATTGAGAATATGGAATAGATACAAACCCAATATGTACGTGAAAACACCTTTGTAGCACTTAGCACAAGAAGCATTTTTATAAATGAGAAATAATGGCAAACACAAAGAGGTAATGGTGAATCTATCTATCTATCTATCTATCTATCTATCTATCTATCTATCTATCTATCTATCTATCTATATTTAAAGATTCATATATAATTGAGGCCAGAGGCTTTTCTTTTGGATTTGATGGAAATATTATTATATACCTAAAGATGGAAATATTGGCCACTATCCACAATAGGGGAATGGTTGGAGAAAATGATAAAATTTGCTAAGATAGCTAAATTACCTCCTTTGTTCAGAGAAAAGACAAAAGCTACATTTAGCGTTGACTGGAAACCTCTTACGGACTTTTTGTGTAAGACAGAAAAAAATGAAGTTATGATTTATGGTTTTGAGGATTAGACAGGTTAGATTATAGAAAGATAGTATGCTATAATCTTACAGCAAGAGGTAAATTTATATTTATATGCTGTAAAGAAGATTGGAAACTACTTTGTACCTTTTTTCCTCTTTTCCCATCATTTTCCCCCTTCTTGCACTTTTAGTTTCCTCTTTGATTTGTTCTTGTTTTCTTTTTCTTAGTTTATGTTAGTTTGTATTTTTTTTTAAAATAGTGGATGATAAAAACTCTTTTAATTAGAACAAACAAACCAATTTAAAGCCAGCTTCTGAAATTTGAAATAAAGGACTGTTCTTTATAATAAAGGAAGTATGGTGACTTTTAGCAGCATATTGCTAAAAGTTTTTGAATTGAATTTTCATATTGCCTTCAGTTTTTTCCATTAATGCCAGGCAAAAAAACTCCTCCTTTGCTTTTCTTTGCCACTTCTAATTTGGTATAATGAAATAAATTAAATTCCACATTTATCTTTGTCAAAATAGACAAGATGAAAGACACTATATCCACCATTTTGTCTGTTCCTATCCCCTACTCGTTCCAACATGAACACCACAGAAATTAAAGGAAATTTGAAAAAAATGGTATTTTATGTACTAATTTGGTTACAGATCAGGCAAAAAAGTAAATTTGAGAAAATATTATATGTTTTCATCAGTGGGCAGTCTCTCTAGCTTTCCATGTTTTATTATCCCAAAGGAAAACATCTTGAGGCCATTTCTCTGGTGTTTCTTTTCTCTCAGACAAGGAAATTCAGATAGACAGGAAGGTTTCCAACTCATGGAAAAATATGCAGTAATATCAGCAGCATCTTCTGTCACCTCCAAGCTCCAAAACCCCATCAAGAGAAGTTCCTCAGACCTTTCCACATGCCTTGAGCATGTTTGAAAATAGAAGTCTTTTTTTGTCAGAGAGGAAAGAAAAAATGCTTTTGAGGTATTGTGAGGCAGATTTCAGCTCAGAATTAATTTGAAGCAGATTATAGGACTGTGATGAGAAGATTGGCTTCAGTCTTGGGA
This sequence comes from Laticauda laticaudata, assembly GCA_004320025.1. Classification (NCBI taxonomy): domain Eukaryota; kingdom Metazoa; phylum Chordata; class Lepidosauria; order Squamata; family Elapidae; genus Laticauda; species Laticauda laticaudata. The sequence goes on from BHFT01057675.1 coordinate 14,000, forward strand.
GGCCTAGGACTTAGTGGGGAAACCAAAATGGCAGTTGAAGAAGTTTCTGTAGAGAAAAGAAAGACGATCCAAACTGAAAGCAACAGTTCTACAAATGTTCAGCTTAACATCTTTTCTCATAGCAGCGATACATGAGATTGAGGAAACACAGCACAGCACAACACAACACAGCACAACAGTTCCTCTGAATTCCTACTTGCTTTGACTCCCTTTGTTCCCAAATTCTTGCTTTAGTGTCTTAAAGCTCAACAGATTTAACACCTGAACTCTTTTTCCTCCTCAATTTAACCTAGAAGAGCAACTTCAAGAGGCATCTTAAGCATCTTAAGCTAACTCAGCACAGTTGCTCCCAATCCTATCCCTTGCCCAGAAGTGGTTCCTTCCTGTTTGTTTGTTTTTTAGATAGAGAATGCACTTTTCATGACAACCCATTCAAAACACTGCAATCCAGTGTCCCATTTTTCCCACCCTTATTATTTAGGACTTGATATGGGGTAATAATAAAGAACATTGTACTTCACAGGGTGACAGCATTCTTTAACCTGTGAGAGGTAAATGCATTCTTACTTTATGACAATGGATAGAGATAAATAAGAGCAACCTCATGATGAGTCTGTTATTATGAAATATCAATTTTGGCTTGCTGATAGATAGGATTTCATTATTAATTTCCTCTCTCCACCACTTTAAGTATAAGATTTGAAAATGCACTGGAGCCCAATTTAAAATCCATAAGAACAAAAGCTTTCACTGATCTAGAAAGCAAACAAGAAAGACAACAACTAGATGGCCAACAGGTAAAGCCTGCAACAGGAAGCTTGTCATTATATCCATGATTTGGATCGCCAGGACTTACAGAAGAGTAAATAACTGTAGCATGAACTTGGCCATAGGGGAGGGCTTTGCCAGTTAATTATGAATTAAAATGTCTGTGGAACTTCCATTTCAATTCCACGGCTAGCTAGAAAAACACAATGCCTCTGCAAATTCCATTGGCTGCTGGATGGTAATCGCTTTGGCTCTGATATTTTAAATTTCTGCTCTCTTTAGTTGTTCTAAAATCCTACAGGGGAGGGAACACACAACCCTTCTACCTCTGGGCCATTGGAAAAAAAATCTTCAGTGAAAATGTAAATATACTGCAGCTTTAATTGAGAATCCTGCCTGGGTATTGTTTCTAATCCCTCAAAATCCTGCAGTTAGCTGCATGTATTACATTTGCAGTTTGATAGAGAATTGCATTCTGTGAGTTAGGAGCCATATAAACTTGACAAATAAAACAAAATAAAATATCTGATTTTCCTCTTTCATCACAATGATGGTGAAGAGTTGAGAAAATAGAGCCAGGGTAGGTATCTCATGAATAAGATTTTAGAAAGAGAGGTGTCATCATAGAAGTGTTGTAAAGTGTATTGCATGACCATAAGAAGAAAGCAGTGTGGGCTTCTACTGGTTTCACAACAGGGTTGGTGAGCATGTGCTTTCAGCTCACGCAGCACATTACAAAACCATCATTTTTAGAGCTTTAAACTTACTTTCCACTGCAATGCCAGTGAGTAAAACAGCAGAGGCATGGTAATCCACTGTGCTACGCCTCAGCTGAGCTTCAAAACTGCAGAAATAAAGGACAGACTAAAGCAGGGGCAGATGGGTGGGCCCAACTAATCTCCAGAACAAAGAGTTTGCCCAAACCCAGGCAAACCGTGAGCAGCCCACCCCTGGAAAAAAGCCACTGGCATGTCCCAATCATTGTGTTTCCACTTCTGCATTTTAGAGGATGTAAAATTTATACAGGATGCAACAATACAATTGGCCTCCTATAATGTAATTGCAGTACACACAGAGTTGAACCTGCAGGGATTCAGAAGATACAGGATAGAAACAACTCCTTAAGGCATCTAATTTATTATCACTGGAAACCAGGGAATAAAGAAGTGATTTAGAAGGGCAGAAATATCTTCATGCCACAAGCTCAGAATTGCTGCTCTCTTTGTCAGTTTGAAGATCACAGCTGTCCAACTTTTGGCTTGCCTGGGCCATTTTGAATGCAGAGGAATTGTCTTGGACTGTATATAAACTATGCACTGAATGTACGTAAATAAACAAACTTCCTTTTTTATGCCTTCTTTATTATCTTGTGAGGACACATTACTAGCTGTAATTTATACAGACACCAACACATATAGATCAGTGGATTCAATTTGTTTTTACCACTGGTTCTGTGGGCGTGCCTTGGTGGGCATGGCAGGGGAAGGTTACTGCAAAATCCCATTCCCTCCCCCACCCCACTAACCTTCTTTCCAGCTCTGTTACCCTATGCAGGGCAACAAAAGAAGACCCAGCCAATCAGCTGGGACTCCAGAGGCAGAGAATAGATGGGGTGGGACCAGTTGAGGTGATATTTGCCGATTCTCCAAACTACTCAAAATTTCTGCTACCGGTTCTCCAGAACTGCTCAGAACCTGCCAAATACCACCTCTGAAATAGATAGCATGCCCCTATAGCACATCCACATGCAGCTACATTTAAAAAGATAAGGTTCTCCAAACCTATTTCTGACAGAGAATTGGTACATGGTCTTTGGATTATGACAGGCCTGCCAATAGATAATTATTTATTTCATTTGCTGCTGTCATACTGAAAGACATACATGTTGGCTTGTCTGCTTCTAGTGCCACAAAAGTATAATTGGTTTTGGCTGTTCTTTGTTGGCCCTTCAAGGTGAAACAGACTAGGAATCCAACACCATTTAGGTCTGTATACTTTTATTGTAAAGCTAAAGTCATTGAGGCCAACTTATACTTTCCTCATTTCTTGCTTTATCTTCCTTAGAATGAAGGAGGAACATATCAGTTCCTGCCCAGTCCTCTTTCATCTCTCTGTTGTTTTGGTAGTAACTCTTCCTCCTGTTCCTTGTGGCCATTTTATTATCTCTGTACATTGTCTCTTATCTTGTGATGGAACATAGTGAGGAGGTGGATCTCCAGGAGGAAGGGAGTGAATTCCAGAGGAGTAAGAGGCAATTTTTCTATAGGTATGAAACAATAAAGAGCTCACTTTGAAAAAAAGTTGCCATAGTGAGCTTGGTGTTCTTGGTTTGGGACCAGCAATCTTGCCAGACTAAAGACCCTGCTATCTACATCTACAATGTACTCTGAACTGTCTTAACCTTCTTTCTCTCACACATGATATCTAGATTTAGTGACATCTTATAATTATTTATTAATTTATTTGCCACAAAGAGGCTATGGGAAGCTTACAATATTAAAATAAAACCATTAATACATGAATAAATATATCACATTAAAAATTACAATAAAATACAGGCAATAAATAAAATTGGAGAGAGAGGGAAGAGAATATACAGAAGGAAAGGTGGTAACTGCTGTTAATTTATCAACCACCTTCAGTGTGAAATTCCCCCATCAGGGCTTCAAGCCAATTGGCAGGACCAGGTCTTCAGGCTCTTATGGAAAGTCAGGAGCGTGGGAGCCAATCTCACCTCAAGGGAATAGAATAGAATAGAATAGAATAGAATAGAATAGAATAGAATGACTTTATTGTCACTTTAAATGTACACTAATCACCATACATTGAAATGAAATTTCGTTGCATTCAGCTCAGTGGTGGTATTCAAATTTTTTTACTACCGGTTCTGTGGACATGGCTTGGTGGACATGACAGGGGAAGGTTACTGTAAAATCCCATTCCCTCCCCACCCCACTAACCTGCTTTCCATCTCCATTCGTGCAGGACAACAAAAGAAGACCCAGTCAATCAACTGGGACTCCAGAGGCAGAGAATAGATGGAGGTGGGGCCAGTCAGAGGTGGCATTTGCTGGCTGGTTCTCTGAACTACTCAAAATTTCTGCTACCGGTTCTCCAGAACCTGTCAGAACTGGCCAAATACCACCTCTGATTCAGCTCTCAAAAGTCAACCATTATGTATGTACCCACACACATACACATATATGACACAGAGAAACATTACAAGTCTAGTTCTGTGGATGAGATAGAACCAGACAAGATGTTTGAAGCCATCAGGGCCATGGCAAAGAGGGCTCTTCTCTTGAACCCCACCAGCTGGAATTCCTTGGCTGATGGAATCCACTGTTGGGGAGACCTCCTCTTCCAGCATGGGTGGGGCAGGCTTGTCCCATAGAGGTGAGACAGTTCCTCAAGTAACCTGGACCCATACCATGCAGGGCTTTACAGGGAATAACCAATGTTTATTCCTCTGGAATGCACCCATCCCTCTTGGAAATCTACCTCCTCACCACCTTCTTTCATAACTTTTGTGTTGGGGGGGAGAGAGAATAGTTCCAGTAGTTGTGACAGCACAATGATACAGTTCACAAGCATCTCATCTACATCTTCTTCAGCCAACATCTCAACAGGCTGTGTGGAAAAATTTAACTAGTTTTTCCCCTGAAACACTGTTGCTTTGTGGTTCTTCTATTCTTAGTATCTTTCATCCAGTTGCATTGCAAGATTTTGGACTCTATTAATGTCCTTCTTTCAAGTTACATCTATGTAACTTTGCTTACTTCAGCATGTAATACAATCTGTTAAAATAGTCATGGACCCGATAGACCAGGGGTCTTCAAACTTGACAGCTTTAAGACTTGTGGACTTCAACTTCCAGAATTCCTCCTCCAGTCATGATAGCTNAGACCAGGGGTCTTCAAACTTGACAGCTTTAAGACTTGTGGACTTCAACTTCCAGAATTCCTCCTCCAGTCATGATAGCTCAGGAATTCTGGGAGTTGAAGTCCACAAGTCTTAAATTTGCCAAGTTTGAAGACCCTTGCGATAGACAAAGTGCTGATCTCCTATTGCCACTGTTTTCACTTCAACCTCTGAAGACATTAATGTCCATTGGCAGGCAGGCAGTGAGCTTGCTATTTCCCTTGAGTGCAGATGTTGTGTTCCCACTTGATCCTTCCAGCTCTCAGTACCACCCACAGGGTACTGTGAGTCATCTCCAACCACATTGGTATGATTCAGTAATCTGGTTGGGGCATCCTTAGTTGCCTGGAAATGAGAAAAGGATATAGTAACAGAATTCAGAATAGAATGTATCCAACCCAAAGAAAGCAAGAATGATTCACAACATCTGTCAGTTCAGTATAGGTTTGTATGCAAGAGCAAGAATTATCTACTCAGGACATCTATTTTAGTCATATACCTAAAAAAAGAGGGAAAATATTAAAAGCACAGCTTTGCTTAAGCAATAGAACACATATAATGACCATAAGTTTTAGAGATGGGTAGACAGACAGATATAATAGAAATGAAAATGGTTGTGAATACATTCAAGCCAATCAACAAAGTGTCTGTTACATGTTTCACAAACAAAGATGCTTATTCCAAATCAGAGTATTTGCCCAATCAACTTTGTCTTTACCTGGAACGATCAAGGTTTTAATGTGAACCTTCTTAGTGTAAACACTCTCCCCTCTAGATGTCTTCTATGCAATCCGCATCGTACTCCATATTTCCAGTTTTTCATCATTGAGAAACTGATGCTTGAAGATTTTTCTTCTTCCTAGGCTAATTTTAGGAACTTCTCTTTTTATATCATAACAAACATATATTCATCAAAACAACCATCGAACATCATAACAAACATATATTCATTAAAGAGAAGTTTCCTTTGGAAGTATTTCTTTCTGCTCTTTGTATTGTATTATATTCTAATGGCCAATTACTATGCAGGCAGAGGTTTGGGAAGATTAGTTCCCCAATTATCTGAATATTCTTGAAGAGGCTGGGATAATATGTGTTAGAGTTTCCTTTCTGATCCTCTCCTAGGGACATGAAGGTGAGCAGAGGTGTGCTGATGATACACAGGAAGGATCAAAATAATAATTTCACCCCGCGACCACCTCCTCGTTCTCCTCTTTCAGTTGTATCACTTTGATCCCATGGCTTGCAGCAGAAATTTAGGCACTGAAATTCAGATCTAAATGACATAGTTGGAAAGGATCTTGGGAATCTTAGTCCCTCTCCCTACTCAAGCAGGATATCCTACACCTTTCCAAACAAGTGGGTGTACAGTCTCTTCTTAAAAGTCTCCAGTGATGGAGCATGTTGCTTATATAGAAGATCATGTGTGAATATCAGTGTTTCTGGACAGTGACTAAATTTGAAGACAAGCTCTAAAACTTTATTTATGGTTTATTGGTCAAATTGTATTGTCACATCACTAATGAAAAGATTGTGATTAAAATTCTACTGGGTAGTTTTTCTATATATTGGCTTTATTTTTTTAAAAAGGTTAAATAGTTCCAATCTGTGCCCTTTTGCAGTTTCAAGGTAACTAATGTATGGGTTCTTTATTCCTTTTGTCAAAAACTAGGCATAAAATGTAAATCAAGGACTAGCATTGCAGGCAGACACAAGCATAGCAATGAGACAATCTTTAGATATTTTTCCCCAATTAGTTGTAAAAAATGAAAATATTCCCTTGTGATGTGACATGAGAATTTTTGAGTTATACAGGACACTTCTTTGGTTTGGATGTATCTACAGAGGGAGGGAATAAAAGGTAGAAACTTCATTTCATTTTTTGGCAGAAGACATCTCTGCAGCTTTCTGCTTTCTGCTTAGCTGAATGATAAAAATATAAATGGTCTTTGAAAACTTTGAAGACCAAGAACAAAGGGAGCAACTTCACTGGAGAAGTGGGGGGAAAAAAACATTTCTGGCAAAAGGGAAAAAAATGAGAGGGTTTTTTTTTTTTAAATAGGGAGGGAAAGAAGGAAGAAAGGAAGGAAGGAAGGAAGGAAGGAAGGAAGGAAGGAAGGAAGGAAGGAAGGAAGAATGTAGATACTTGAAGGTTGACCAGGAAATTCTAGGGTCCATAAAGGGAAAATATTGTGGAAGAAAGTGACAAATGACTTTGGTTTTGATTGCAAGAAACAACTTAACTCCCCCTAAGGCAGGGGTCTTCAAACCTGACAGCTTTAAGACTTGTGGACTTCAGCTTCCAGAAATCCTTCTCCAATCATGTTAGCTCAGGAATTCTGGGAATTGAAATCCAGAAGTCTTAAACTTGCCAAGTTTGAAGACCCTTGCCCTAAGGGCTAAACAAGGCTTTCTCTCCCAGATTGAATCTCTTTCTTTGATTAGTAATTCCATGATATCTCTCTGGTTGACCTTGAGGTAGCCATATTAACTACATCCATCTGCTCCCTCACAAGGTTCTTGTGAATAAAAATTGAGGGGGGGGGAGGCAGACGTGTGGATTAAAATTTAATCATTGAATAAATTTTTTTGTTAAAACAAGCCAAACCACTGTTTAAAAAACAGGAAAGCACTTTTATCTCCACAAAATGATGCTTATCTGTAAAATTCAGTTTCTAGATGTAGACTGGTCTGTCAAAAGAATAGCTTGTGGGATATAATTGCAACAATATTTTGTTTGTTTTAAAGGAACAGGGAGATGAACTTGGGAATTAACAAGGGCCATTTCAGAACATTGTTCAGTTTGTAGCTGAAAACACTCTTTTATTTCCTATATTGAAGCAACTGATGTAGAAGTAGGTCACAGTTTTTGCAACTTCCTGAAATCTGGATGAACACATTGGGGCAAAGTAATTATTCAGACCTCAGTGGTTCAAATTTATGATGAATTACAATTCCAAAGTTAGCTCTTGGGTAGCTTCTAAAATGATAGAGTTGGAAGGGACTTCTAGTCCAGGATGTCTTGATCATAGCAATGTTTAGACCAGTGGACTATGGTTGATGAGTTAAAGTCTCATAAAGGTTTTAAGGTTGACAAATCCTAGACTAACTATTCACCTCTGCAATCTTCATAACACACCGGTCAAATGCCTACACAAACAAAGTGCCAATAATAGAAGAGTTACAAGTCCAAAAATCTACTTAGCTAATTGTTCTAGTGATTAAAAAAATAATCCACATTTCCAGCATATTTAGCTTTAAAACTCCTTCTGTATATACCACCCTGTGGTACTCCTACAAATAAAGCCCTTTTTTGTAAAAGAAACAATCAAACATTACAAACCTAATGTTTGTTTGTTTGGTTTGGTTTTTCCTTACATACAAAATATTCCAAGTGTTTTAACAAAACTTTTTCAAAGCTGTCTGGTGACACAAAATCCAATATACCCGCTGATCTTCTCTTTATGGGCGGTCCTCAAATTACGACCATAAATGGGCCAAAAAAATTTTTTGTTGGTAAGCAAGATGTTTGTTAAGCTTTGGCCCCATTTTACAACTTTGCTTGACATAGTTCCTAAGTAAATCACCCCAGATGTTAAGTTAGTAACATGTTTGTTAAGCGAATCTAGCTTCCCCATTGATTTTGATTGTCGAAAGGTCCCAAAAGGTGATCACATGATCCCCAGGACATTGCAACCGTCATAGATATGAGTTGCCCAATATCTGAATTTTCATCATGTGACCATGAGGATGCTGCAATGCTCATAAGCATGAAGATTGGTCCTAAGTCATCTTTTTCAGTGCCGTTATAACTTTGGTCACTAAATGAACTGTTATACGTTGAGGACAACCAGCATTTCCCAATATACAAGACAGCAACTTATTGCAAAGATTCAGATCTATGACCTTAATTTCAGGTGAAGTCACAAAATTCATCTTCTCTGCTGTTCACAGTAACTTTTTGGTTCCCTTCCCAGAATACTTCACTTTATTTTGTTCACTTCCAAAAATACTTCAGGCGTAGGCAGATAGTTTCAGTGAATTAAAATAGGCAGGCGCTGGACGTCCTCATAAAAGCAGGCTCACCTCTTCAGTTTGGAATCATGGAAAAATCAATGTCTCTTGAAAGATGGGAAGTAGCTGATAGCATCACTGTCAATAGAAGTTTGCTTCAGGAATGCTGCCATAGCATTCACTGGTTTTTGATCACATTTGAGAGTGTGCCTGCTCTGATTTATGCTTAGCAAGCAATGATTATCTCTTTTATTTCACCAAGCCCACATGTGAAGGAAAATAATTCTCTCTGTGTTGAAAGTTGCTTGGTTGGAGATATAAGGTGATATTTTAAGTAAAATGGGAATGTAGGTGATCTGACTGCACCTGTGCCCAATGTTTTCCCTGGAAAGGCGATACTTTTCTCTTCATATATGGAACACATCAATCCGTGCCAGTATGGTTGGGACAAATAATATGAGCAGTGCTGAGCTTTGCCAGAAGCTATTTCTGTTAGATTGCTAATTAAAAATAGGGTATTTCTACGTGCTTGGAATTTTACCTTGTATTTATTCAACATGTTTCCCTCTGTCCCCTTTTCCTTTAATATCATTCATAAGCTTGTGCTTGAGATTTTCTTGGAACCGTGCTTGGGGATTACTGTTTTCAGCTTATCTAACTGCCTATCTACTTTCAGAAGGTGATGTCTTGTAGCGATTAAACATTAAAGAGCCTTACGTAAGGTAGTTGTACAAGACAGATGTATATAGGATTCGATCACACCAGGTAAGCAGCAGCATTTCTTCATGGGGCAAACAATGTCCCAGTTCGAACAGCTGGGCTGTGATAGTACAATTGTCCCCTTTTGCCATGCCCACAGTCATCTTGGTTGCAAGGTCAGTCATTCTGATGTCCGTGTGTGGCATCCCAGAAAATGCCAGATGTAGGCCAAGTTCCCACTTGTATTTCATTGTAGCACCAACATGCGCTGGCAAAATTTTATTCCCCCTACAAGTTCCTATTAAATTGCCTTCATGTTATTGCCAGAGTATAAGTTAAGAAATGCGTGAAATGGTGTTATTTAAAGTAGGGATAAGATATGAAATTGAATATGAAAGGTGAAAGATGAATATGTAACTGAGATTATATCTATTTAGAGATTTGAAAACCTGGAACCAAGCTGTTCACTAAAAAAAGATGTTTAATTTTTCTGTGTTTTCTGAAAACCAAAATAAAATTGTTTTTAAAAAATGGTGTTCTTATTTCAGCACAATCAATGGATAAACTCGAGGGGCCTACAGTCTATTAGGTTTTATTGTACATTATCTTGCAGGGAAAATGGATATCTTGCAGGGAAGAGAGGTTATGGCGGCAAGATGGTAGTTAACCATGGGCAGCATATTTCATCCCAGTTTAAGGATGGGTGGACCACATTTATTGAATTTATATACTGGGTACTTCATACAGTATGTTTAATTTATATCAGTGGTGCATTTCAAATCTTTTTAGCACCGGTTCAGTGGGCGTGGCTTGATGGGCACACTTTGCACATGCACACACACTTTGCATGCGTGCGTGCACCAAACACACACTTTGTGCAGGTGCAGAGGTTTTCCAACTCACTTCCTGCAAGCCTGCACTCCCCCGGTTGCTTCAGCAGCTGCCGCGTGGCAATCTGCTGTGTCACGCAAAGCAGCTGAGCTTCCAAAGCAGGAAATAAAGGTTAGTATGGGAGCCCAGACATGTGGGTGGGCCCAACAGCAGAGTATTGGAGAGAACTGGTTCAGTCTCTGCTGATCATCTGTGCTACCGGTAGAATATTGCCACTGATTTATATACTGTACAGCATATATTACATAGGGTCCTGCTATAACTTGGCCTGTAGAAAGCAAACCAACCTCCCTAGTTTTGTTAGCATACAGAGAAGTAATGCTATACTCTATACGTGCCCATTTGTGTATTTGTTCCAGTACATTGCAGGGGGAGGGAAGCTACCTCCAAAACTTCAAAGGAATCCTAGAGTATTTTGAGAAAGAGTAGAAAAACAAAAGCCTCTTTTGTGAGCGAAGAAAGCTTTCAGAAAAATTGAAAGACAGGTCTTGACACAACGTTAAGAAGAACAGGTCTGGATTGCTACTGAAACTACTGATGAATAAACTAAAAGTTTTGTTTCTATAAATCAGGCTGCGGTTCTCCACAGGTTGTTGAACTGAGCTCTCATTAACTCTGCCAGCTGGACTCAACTTCCAAACAGCCTGGAAGTTCCTTTTTGATTAAAACAAAAAAATTCCCTCCCTGCCCTCCCCCACACCTATTAAGGGAAATTCACTAAACCACTATTGCTTATGTTCCTTTTAATAGACTCAGTTTATCCTTCTTCGTGGCATCACTTTCCTTTGAGGCTTACTTCGTTGCTACCTAATCACAATAATTTAAATATACCCTTATTGTATTATTTATTTTTTTAATATGGGCTCCAGCAAGGGACTTGCCTAATCTGGACAATTAAAGGAGAACCCTTAGAAAAAATTAGAAAGAACCAATGAAGCTGTCGATTGTATTATCATGACTGATAACAATTTAGAACAGGGGTTCCCAACTCCTAGGCCATGGACCAGCACTGGGCCGCAGCATGCTAGAAACCAGGCCATGGAACCAAGTGAAGCCCCATCTGCAGGAGGTAGGCAGCACACGTAACCATGCCTCTCTCCTCTGGTCTGTGGAAAATCCTCTCAATGGTGGGATTCACAACTTTTTACTACCAGTTCTGTTGGTGTGGCTTGGTGGGTATGGCATGACTTGATGGACGTGGCTTGGTGGGCATGGCAGGGAAAGAATACTGAAAAATCCCATTCCCTCCCCGCTCCACTAACCTGCTTTCCAGCTCCGTTCTCCTGTGCAAGGCAGCAAAAGAAGACCCAGCTGATCAGCTGGGACTTGGGAGGCAGAGAATAGATGGGGACAGTCAGAGGTGGTATTTGCTGGTTCTCTGAACTATTCAAAATTTCTGCTACTGATTCTCCAGAACAGGTCAGAACCTGCTGAATACCACCTCTGCCTCTCTCCACAGAACTGGGCCCTGGTGCCCAAAAGACATAGCATATCAGGGAATACAGATAAATATGGCTGTTTAGGCTCCAGTATGAATGGTGGAATAGTGGAATGCTGGATGACGGACTGATGTATGACTTTGTATAACCACTATAGTGGTTAAAATGCTAGCAAAATGCTAGACTGCCCAAATTTGAAGTATTATTTACCTTATAGTGTATAAACCTTGGCTACCAAATGAGAAGAGGACTCAAGTACCAGTTAAGATTGCAAGTGCCATGTGCATTAATAAAATTTGAAATCTCTTCTTCTTCTTAGATAAAAGATTATGAACTGCTTGTTAAGCTGGCATGTGTTAAAAGGGTTAAAGGAGAAAAAGCAGAAAGATAAGACTGTGCGGGAATTGGCAAAGAAACATATTTTTAATTAACAATGAATAATATTCACATTTATCTTAGTCAACTCAGTATAACAGGGCTATGGCTTGTAATTGTGAAAAAAGATTCTTGGAATAATTATCTGGCACAATTTTCCAGTGGATAGATAATTGTGAAATTTTAAAATGAGCCATGGTGGTGCAGTGGTTAGAATGCCGTATTGCAGGCTAACTCTGCCGACTTCCATCCTTCCAAGGTGAGTAAAATGAAGACCCAGATTGTTGGGGCCAATGGGCTGATTCTGTAAACTGCTTAGAGAGGGCTGTAAAGCACTGTGAAGCGGTATAGAAGTCTAAGTGCTGTTGCTGTTGAATCACCTCAGTGACACAAAAGGCAATTCAAGGGAGCTGCCAGAAAGACATCCATAGGCATTTGGCAAGACTAAGGTCATAATATTGTATAATGCTTCTGAGAAATAAGTTGCATTAAGAGCTTTTGGAGTAATAGCATATGCATGGAACATTACCACCGGCTTATATTTAGCCAGACAATACTGGTTCATTTGCACCATAAGTCTCTGGAGAATATGATGAGAGAGGCATTTTTCAGTGCTCCTAAGAGATTTCAGGTGATGTAAATGAGGTTACAATATTATTGTATATGCACTGAATAGCATCCAGCTAAACATTTCATACAGGCAGAGTACAACGTGTACAATTATATTCACATATAATTAATGCAAGAAGTCACTGCTCAAATGTCTTATAGACATTCAGGAATAATATCACTGAAAATTGTCCTGAGAGAATCAGGGGAGAGTGTATTCTATATCTCAGTGAGAAAAGAACTCAATATTCAGGGACTACATGGCTAATTTAATTAAGTTCTTATAGCAGGATTTGATGAAACAAGTACATTCTTCCCATGTGGAATTGATAGATTTCTACAGGAAATACTTGAAAGTGTGCATTGGTTTAATTAGTATAAATAGCCATCTGAATTCATGCATAACACATTCTTATATTTGCAACTGATTGCAAGACAAGTGTTAAAAGGAGATCTTGCATTCTCTTAAAATACCATGTCTATCTTGGGAAAAGATAGAAGTAGATTTGTTTAGATGGCAGGAAAAAAGTTTATCTTATAACTACTCTAATTTTGAGGAGACACATAACTATTCTAATGTTGGGGAGACACACCCATTGCCAGACACAAATCTGAAAAAGTTATAAGGAAACTAAATAATGATTTGGCATACTCTTGAATATCTGATAACATTCTTAGATAATGGACCACAATTCATACTACCGCCGAAGTATGTGTAGCTTCTCAGAAGCAATGGAAGCTTCAGCATCAGACATCTTCAACTTCTTACTCCAAAAATAAGGGGAAGTGGACAGTGGAACTTCCAGTCTAGCAGAGGGTCACAAAAGCTGAATCTGATCCATACTGCATTTTGGTTCATCAGAACACCCCTCACAGAGACTGAATCTAGTTCAGAATCTAGTTCAGAGGTCTCTAAACTTGGCAATGTTAAGACTTGTGGACTTCAACTCACAGAAGTTGAAGTCCATAAGACTTAAAGTTGCCAAGTTTGGGGAGCCTGGTCTACTTCATGGGCTGATGAGTGAGGGCAGAGTTTGTTGTCCATAATTGCTTACAGCCTGAAGAACATGATAAATTATGAGTAAATCAGTATGTCAGTTAAAACTCTTCTACCCCTATAAGCAGGAAAGTCAGTGAGTATAGAGTAAAAAAAAAATTGTAACACATAGTATAAGACAGAAGAAGTTGGATGACAAATGACTCCATGAAATGATAAATCCAGAGGGACAGGTATCTGAGTAGCCAAACCCAATCTGTTGAGACACATTACTGAAGAAGTATATCTCAGGTTTACCAGGGATGCTTCTGGGGTAGACCCACATCCTTCAGAGGTCTCCAACCCTCCATGTATAATCAATAAATATAATATTAGACACGAGTAACCAGTGCCAAGCAGCACCAGGACTGGATAAAACAGAACAGTCTGCCAACTGGTGCAACAACCAACTTCCTTCTATTCCGGGGGTTTATAAGGAACTTTTAAATTCTATAGATGGATTGTAAATTTTGCAGGAAAATTGTTTGGGGTGTGTGTGTGTGTGTGTGTGTGTGTAAAAACACATCAACACAAGTGGAATTAAACAATGTAAACAGAGAAGCAAACAGAAAGTCTTAAAGTTGTTGAACAGACAAAATATACAAACTGAAGGAAAGTTTCCAAGAAATGCTTCTTTGCAGACGAAAGAAGAGAAAAAGATTGAAAATTTCAACAGATTGTACAATTATTTTAGTTAGCTAATACAATAAAATAACTTTTCTGGTCTGGGGTTTTTGACTGAAAAAATGTTCCATTTCAAACACTGGTGTTAAATATATTACACCATCCAGAACACCTTTTGAGTTCTTAGGTATGTTCACTGCCTCGAGTTATTTATGAAAATAATAAAGACAGATAAAAAGCATCTAACAAACAAAATTACAGCTCACAACCTTAGATTTTATCTCCTTGCAGAAATTATTCCCAAGAGATTAATTGGCTTCCTCAAGACCACTGAATGGGCCTTGTAAAGATGGAAGATACTTTAGAACATCTTTAGTTTTCCTGTGCAATTTTCTCTCTCCTTCTGTTGCTACTTATCCTTGACAGTTTGCTGCAGTTAGAAGTATTCCCATTGGGATTGAAATCTCATCATAAAGGAAAAACAAAATCCTTCACTTTTACATCGAGTAAAACAATAGAATGATGGATTTTTAGCAGTGGTAATTATTAGAAAAAAAACACTTATAGTAAACAAATAGGAAATAAGAGTCTAATTACATACATTTATATATTTTATGTACTTTAGCTGCCTTTTGGTTTCTCTATTCCCCCTTTTTTGAACCCCTTTTGCAGCTAATGCAATTCACACCATGTGGCCTGAATGCCTATCAAGAGAGCCAAATTCAGTTCCAAATCCAAACATAAGCAGTGTTTGGAAGTTGGGAAATTCCTTTGAGGTTTGCCCAACTCCAATTTTACCTTAACCCTTAAGGGAAAGCATTTTCTCTTTGAAGTTTCTGTCTGCTGTTTTGCATTCTGAGTTGGAAGTTTGGGCTATGCTTTAGGGCTTCCATTCCAATCCATTTTTTATACTTAACCCTTTCGTTAAGTGTGTGTGTGTGTGTGTGTGTGTGTGTGTATCTACCCAGAGAATGAATCAATGAAATATTTTAAAGCATGGTGACATTAAGCAGAAGAAAGCTGCAGAACAAGAAAACTGGTTTCTTTGGAACCATTGGGCTTACATTAAAGGTGAATCAAAATTGTCACTATAATTAATCCAGATGTTTTAAGGCTGGATAGGAATGTCAATTAATTATTTTCCTTTTTTAAAAAAGATCATTGGAATTGTTATGGTTACGCTGAAGCTATTCATTGTGCTGTTTTTGTTGTTGGCAAGTGCCATGGGCATTAATAAAGATTTGAAATATCATCTTCTCAGATAAAAGATTATAAACTACTTGTTAAGCTGGCACATGTTAAAAGGGTAAAAGGGGAGAAAAGGGAGAAAGATAAGACAGTGCAGGAACTGGCAAAGGAACATGCTTTTAACTTTTTTATGGGCAACCACTAATATTATTCACATTCATCTGAGTCAATTCCATATAGCAGGGCACTGGAGTATCTTAATATATACTGTAAAACTGTCCCTTTTAAGAGTTAGATGAACCTATTTTATTTCACAAGGCAAGCTAGAATCTTGTTCAGGTTTTATTGTTTGGTTCATAATGACAGATCTTTGGGAGACAAAACATATCTGAGGAAGTGATTGGCTAGACACAAAGCATTCTTCCTTGCTCGAACAAATCTGACTTGGCTACCACATAACAGAATTTAAAAATAACAAGAATTGTAAGGAACCATGGAGATCTTCTAGTCCAACTCCCTGCTCAAGCACAAAATCTTATACCATTCCAAAAAATGGTTATCCAATAACTTCTTAAAAACCTCCAGTGTTGGAGTACCAACAACTACTAGAAGCAAGCTGTTCCTCTGATTAATTGTTCTATCTGTCAGGAAATTTCTCCTTAGTTTTAGATTGTTTCTCTCCTTGATTGGTTTCCATCCTTTGCTTCTTGTCCTGCCTTCAGATGCTCTGGAGAATAGGCTGATCTTTCTTCTTTGTGACAACCCCTTACACCAAGGGCCTTCAAACTTGACAGCTTTAAGACTTGTGGACTTCAACTCCCAGAATTCCTGAGCTAACATGACTGGAGGAGGAATTCTGGGAGTTGAAGTCCACAAGTCTTAAAGCTGTCAAGTGTGAAGACTCCTGCCTTACATATTGGAACACTTCTATCTTATCGCCCCCTATTCCTTCTGGGATCTGACGTGGGACTTACAGCACTTTCTTTGCATGAAATTCTTCTCCAAGCCAGAAATGGTATTCAGCAGGTTCTGACCAATTCTGGAGAACTGGTAGCAGAAATTTTGAGTAATTCAAAGACCGGCAAATACCATCTCTGAATGGAGATTTTATAGTATCCTTCCTTGCCACGCGCACCAAGCCACTCCCACATAACCAATAGTAAAAAAAAAATTGAATCCCACCACTGCTTCAAGCCTACCATGTCTGATAAGCTGCAGGCAGAGGTGTTGCACAGCAGAAGGTGCTTTGGGAAACCTAACAATTGTTTCTTTTAATCAATATAATAGCTTTTTGCACTGGCCCACAGGACATTTTTTGGGGAAAATACCAGGAGTTATAATTGAGCACGCCTATTGTCTCATGTGCTCAGACATCTTCAAGAAAGCAGTAGTGTTACTTTAAATTACTGTTGATTATAAACTACTCCTATTGACTATCCTTAAATAAAATCAAGTTGGTAGGTCTGGAAGAAAGTTAACTCTTTAACATCTTTTCTGAAAATGCTAATCAAGATCAGAATTCTCTATGAAGTCTTTTTGGATAGAGGCTCTAGGTTTTCTTTTAGTTCAATGGATAGTTTTGAGTCTCAGTTAGGTTTGTCAGAAAGGGCTTGGGACAAAGCATACATTCTCTTCTCTGCTAGTATCTGGAGTTGTGGTGGCTAAAATATGTGTGAACAATCATGTCCATACATCTTGTTTTCCAGAAGACTTTTAATTAAAATGCTTCAAACTTATCTTTTTGATTGATTACAGTTTCAAATGGTGAACACGAAAGTTAGAACCAAAGCTAACACAAGACAACATTAAACAAACCAGTTTAATGTATGTACTATTATTATATATACAACAATGTCAAATCACAGCTGGCAATTCTTTAGCTGGTGTTGACCTTCAACATTCATCAAATTTGATGGTCAGCATTACACTCACAGCCTAAGATAGATAGCAGTCTCATATCTGAGTCTCAATATGTTTTTTTAAAACAAAAATTTTAAAAACAGCATCACTCCAAATTCAGAAAGATGATCCTTGTTTTGATAATCTCTTCCTAAAACTGTGCTCTGCTGATAAAAAGAAAACCCTAACCCATCAGGGAGATAGCTAAGCTACAGTTCTTTTTCTCCTGACACCACCTTACTTGTGTGTAGAAAATTTGCTTACTTTTCTCCTTTCCTTTTTGTCAGTGAGTGCTCAACTGCTTCCGACAGCTGCTGCCATGTCAGCTGTCAAAGTACAGTTAAATACAAGCTGCTGTATGCCAGATACTTTCAAAATGTTGGCTGCCGCTATGTGTGAGCTGTCCAGTGTTGACTGCTACGACTGTAAAGTTGTCAAATATCAAATCTTCCCTAGGCAGTGGATAGAGAAGAGCATTTTGCTTTTGAAATCTAAAATGTCCACGCTGAGGTGCAGCGGGGCACAAATCTGGGAAGTATGTACATTTTTGATTGGGTGGCTTTTCCTGCAACTTCCTAGGTGCTGGAAACATATTGTTATGTGATTTTCTTGTGTGTTTGGTTGTTGACTACATTTTTATTCCAAGGAAGGAATAAACATGCAGTTCTTCCATTGTGGACCTGTATGCTGCATGAGTCAGAAAGAGGGCTGAGAAAATATCTACAGACTCATCACATCCTAGACATAAACTGTTTCACTTTCTCTCAGGATGTGGCTATAGGGCATTACATACCAAAACAACTAGACACAAAGACCGTTTTTTTCCCCTATGCCATCATTCTGATAAACAATTGCCACAGCACTGTCTTATGCCTAAGGATATTTAGCCATGTAGTAGGACTATATTGCTATTATCTTTTCTCATCTTCTCATCTTTCCTACTACCTTTTCCTGTTGGTATCTTATCACTGTGTTGTTTGTCTCTTATGATTAATGATTGTAACTATGATTTATGATCTATGACTTACCACTTTGTTGTTTGTATATACACTGAGAGCTTATGCACTGGAGGCAAATTCCTTGTGTGTTCAGTCACTACCTGGCCAATAAAGAATATTCTAATAGAAAATATTTAATGCACAGATTTGTGGAACAGGATGGTCAGTCACAAACACACATTTCCCCCCAGGAGAGATTGAATGTGCTGTTCTTAGGAAATGTTCGGTCTGCTTAGTGTTAGCTGATGAAAAATGCATTTCATTTGTTTGGAACAAAAGAGGTATAAACGAAGGAAAATCGCAACAAACAAACAAACTGCCAAATTTCTCCAAAAGAGAGGGCAGTTAAAATTCCCCAAGAATGAGATTTAAAAAACCAGAACATCATCTCAGGGGGGAAGACATTGGATGACAGATTTAGATATGGGGCAATTTATTTATTTTGGTATCGTAGCAGCACAATACTGCACAAACCTATTGAAACATCAGTTCTGCTTAGTTCATTAGTTCCAAACTGTCAGTAATTGCCACAGCAACAAACTCTACAACATTCCTCACTGGATCTTTTCCCACTTTGATTTTCCTGCAGGAATAGCCAGTTTTTCTTTCTTTCTCTTGTTTCCCTTTAGTAGCTTGGGATCCATTTAATCCCATTTTAATTTGCTTGCGCAGATCAGGAGATAAAACTGAATTACTGTACGAAACAGCAAATAATCATCTTCTCTGTGTAAATACAGAATAACTTAATAGGGTCACTTTGACCTTTCAGTATTCTTCCTGGTAGGGAAATACTTGTTATAAATAACTCCAAAAATCTTATTGTCAGGGGTATTACTAGGGCTTCCTAGTAAAAAATAAAATGGCAACTCCAGAATTTTTTTTTTAAATGATCACATCAGATAACTTTACTGATAGATTGTTTAAACATTTATTGATTTGATTTATGTCCAGTCTCTTTACTCAAGTGGTTCTTCTAGCTTGACTAATAATGCTGAAAACATAATTTTTTTCAGTTTTCAAATTGAAAACATAAAATTAATGCTAAAATTAACTGATGAACAAGCCGGGGATGGGGGGAGGCAAATCAGCCTTTACAGATTTTTCTAAAGCAGGGATCTCCAACCTTGGCAACATTAAGATTTGTGGACTTCAACTCCCAGAATTCCTCAACCAACTGGCTGAGGAATTCTGGGAGTTGAAGTCCACAAATCTTAAAGTTGCTAAGGTTGGAGCCCCCTGTTTTAAAGGCTGCAGGAGTTGGCACAATATTCCTGTTATGGCGAACCTATGACACATGTGCCAGAAGTGGCATCCAAGCCACTTCTGCTGGCACACAAGAGGTTGCCCAGGAAGCCGCACTGCCAGCCAGCTGATTGTTGGATAACTGTCATGCATGTGCAGGGGAGACATGTGTACATGCACAGAGGCATGTGGCTTGCAGGGGGGTTGTCTGTGCACATGCACCTAGGCATGCAGTGTGTGCATGGCTCATGGGNGCACCTAGGCATGCAGTGTGTGCATGGCTCATGGGGGGGGTCATGCAGGGGGTCATATGCGTGGACACTTTTGGCACACAATGTGGAAAAGGTTCACCATCATGGCTAAATTCCATAGCCTGAGAATAGCACAGGTGTCAGCCTTCTGAAGTATAGTATATTATCTCTATCTTTATTATAAAGTTACATTAATAGAATCTTACAAGTCTGAAAATATTCCTGTCTCCCTTTCCTTTTACTCTCCGGAAAAATAGGCAGGGCCCTTTTTAAGAAGCTTCCCATGACTCCTTTCCTTCTGTGAATTGAGCTATCATTTACAGAAGGGGTGTCAAACTGGCGCCGACACATTGTCTTCATGTGATGTATCACAACTTTTCCCCTCTTCACTAAATCAGGGGTGTGCATGTGGTGCATCTGGCCCATGGGCCCTGAGTTTGACACCCCTGATTTACAGCAAGGAATCATGCCAAGGCCTCCAAACCTGGCAACTTTAAGACTTGTGGACTTCAACTCCCAGAATTCCTCATCCTCCATGCTGGTGGTGGAATTCTGGAACTTGAAGTCCACAAGTCTTAAAATTGCCCCAAAAATTATTTATTTATTTGTCAGTAGCTTACAAGATAATAAACATGTGTATAAATACAAGAAATTGGTACAAATAATTGGGGACAATAGGACAGGGATGATAAGGCACTATTGTGTGCTTATGCACACATTGTTGGAGATCAACAAATGTTGGAGATCCCTGATTTACAGTTGTCTAGTCTGTGGTTCTTCCTCCTGTCTCCCAAGACCACTCCTACATACCATGACAATAGTGGGAAACCCTCTGCTATATACCAATTAAAAGAAGTTTTGATAGGAAGGGCCTCTTTTGCTGGAACTCTTCTTCAGAACTTAATGACTGGACAAGTTCATAGTGAGAATGATAATCCTTCCAATAGCCAAGGCAGTTTGGTGGTTTGAATCCCTAGCGCCGCATAACGGAGTAAGCTCCCATTACTTGTCCCATCTTCTGCCAACCTAGCAATTCAAAAGCATGTAAAAATGCAACAGAAAAATAAGGGCCACTTTGGTGGGAAGGTAACAGCATTCCATGCACCTTCGGCATTTAGTTATGTCACCCACATGACCACAGAGACGTCTTCAGACAGCACTGGCTCTTCGGCTTTGTAACGGAGATGAGCACCACCCCCTAGAGCTGGAAACGACTAGCACATATGTGTGAGGGGAACCTGAACCTTTACCTTTAAACCATCAAAGGATATAAATGCCTATTCTAACATCCTAAGCAGCATCCACATGAAGACAAACACATCTGGTGTATAGCAAAGCCATCAGCAAATCCTATCCTTATAACTTGTAACTTAACCTCTGGCAAACCTGAAAATTATGGCATTTCCTTCATGACACCATGACTTTCATCCCCTAATCTTAAATTGTGTGCAGTAATCAACTAACAATCGGAATAAAGGTTTATGTAACTTTCATTTGTTGCACCAGTTACCCATCCAGTTGCTGGATTTCAAACGTTTTCCAAGGTCTGGATTTCCTTTGAGGGTTGCTTTATATAGAGCACATGATAATAGTAAAGAACTATTAAAATTAACTCTAATTTTAAGAAGTGTTTGCGGATTGTATTGCTTGAGCTGTTTCCTAAAACAAACACTTTGAAGTAAAGGAGCACCAATGTTATTATGTTTATATTTATTAGTTGCTTATTAAACCAGTTCTTTTGTTGCTTTCTTGGTTTTCTCTTTTGTCAGCTATGCCTCAGTCTTTGTTTAGGTAAGGAAGGAAATAAAGTTGGAGATATAAGACTTGATTTTGTTTGACTTATTCACTGCTGCAAATAAGGGAGACTTATTGAATTAATTAATCCTTGTTAAATTAATTAAATTAATTAAAACTCAGAAGTTTCTGGGGTACAGCCAAACCTATTATGGTTTCATAGAGCAGTGAAATGTTTATGCATGCATGCATAATCTCAGAGTGGGAAAGCAACTCAATAAATCAGTCATAAAATCCCCCAAAATCAAAGTGTTATGCATAATTCACAAACTGCACAGATGTGATTGACTTTATTGCTGCTGCTGTCGTTTAAAAAGCAGCTTCAGAGAATCTCAGTTCTCAATATGACCATTTTATCAAAGAAAAACTTCAGACAGTCAGCTCACATTCAGATATAACAAGTTTTGCTGTATTTGATATTAAAAGTATGTATCTGAGAATGCTTCATAATATATGAAAAAAATATCACATTTCTTGCAATTGCCTTTTTATTCCACTGTTATGCAGCTTTATTCTTAGTCAATGTCAGATAATGTCAGACAGAAAATTCTTACATGTGGTATAATACAGGGGTGGGATTCAAAATTTTTAACAACAGATTCTGTGGGCATGGCTTAGGTTGTGGACGTGGCTTGGTAGTCATGTGACTGGGTGGACATGGCTTGGTGGTCATGTTATTGGCTGGGTGTGGCCAACTCAATATCACTCACACTGAGGCATGCATCTCCTTGCCTAGCCTCTCACGACTGTGGGGATGCTACAACAGTTGTAAGTGTGAAAAATGGTCATGTCACTTTTTTCAGTGCCATTGTAACTTTGAATGGTCACTCCACACAAATAAAGTACCAGCAAAGGAGAGGAAAAAAACTCCAGAGATGCTCCAGAGACAGGAAGTCTAGTCCTGCCAAGAATGTTATAAAGGTTAACAGAGAGGCAATTTCTATAAGCAACATCAGAATGTTTCCTTCCTGCCTTCCTTACAGGATTAGGCCAGTAATTTCTTCTAACAACCGGTTCTCCGAACTGCTTAGAAAGTTAACAACCAATTCTAGTGAATAGGTGCGAACTGGTAGAATCCCACCCCTGGTATAATATTCCAGATTATTTGGGCATCTAGCAAATAGAGAAATAGGAATGAGAAGTTAAGAAAAGAGAAGCTGTAGTTTGGACATGAGAAATGTATTTCTGCTTAAAGTATTTCAAATATTACTAATTCAAAATACTATCTTACAGTGTTAAAAGCTGGTATGAAGCAGGATCACGTAAAGGCTATCATAATATGAAATGGAGATATGATATAAATTCTGGTCAGTTCTTATTAATTTGAAGTGTGCTATTAGCTTGGCTAATGATAGAGTGATTATTTAAAAACAACTTGACTTTTGCTATTAAACTGTATGAATACTAAATCCTCTTGAAGTCAAGAACAGTTCCTGGTGACTTGATAGATAAATTCATGTGGAGTGGGTTGTTTTTTTTCTCCTTTTCTTCTTCTTTTTTTGGGAAAGCAACAACTTGGGAGTGATTTGCCCCTGCCTTTTTAATTATGATTTTCTGACTTTTCAAGATGGTTCATGGCTTTTGAATTTTTATGGAGCCCTTTTCATCCAGTTATTTCTAACTGGCATAAACTGATTGAGTTTAGGAACCAGATAAAGTTAACCAGGTGTTAACACCTTTTGAGAAACCATATCCAGTAAAAGGCCATTGTTCCAATTATTTTATCTATGAAAAAAATAGTCCAATCCAGTTGAATGGCTAGAGATGAATGGCTTTTTTTTTCAGATTAAAAATCCAAACAAACATTTTAAAACAAAATAAAAGCAAAAAAGGAAGATGAAAGAGAAATGAAAAGTTTGGTGTCAGGAAAATCATACGTAGATCTCTTCTGGTAGATAGTCAAAAGTTTCATCTACTTTCTAAACTGTATGAGATAACTTTTCCCCAGCATTTCCTGGCCTACCTTCCCATGTGGCTTTTCTACTTTGCCAACAGCCTGGTTCTAGTACAAGCTAGCCCTACCTTTTAAATATCAATTCCCAAAGGAACCACTCTGGCCTTCTTTGTAACCTTTGTTCAGTCCATATGAATCATGTGGAGTATCTCATGTTGAATTCTAGCAGGCTATAAATCAGGTTTACATTTGGAGCAAGGCTTTAATTATGGTGCTCTAGTTAGTCCTAATAACTAAAAATTTCTATGAATTCCCATTCACTTCTTTCATTAGTCACACATGCACACCCAAGCTTATTGTTTTAATGTAAATTGCAGAGAGATTTAAATGCTGATATCTGTTCCAATTACTGTTTTTGAAAGTAAGTTGGGGATTAAAAAGTTTGTTTTGGGGCTTCCGGTTTGAGCTTCTTCAGCGACAGACTGAAACCTCATCTCTGCGAGGATTCGATCCGTGCTTGCCGCTGGAGCCCCCCAAGCCGGCTGGTTTTGGGGCTAAGCCACCCCGTAGAGGTGGTGAAGAGGGGGGAGACTGCCTGCAGGGTAGAGAAGAGCCACATCTCTCCTCCCCAGCTGGCCATTACTCCCTTTCCCAAAGGCGGTTGCAGCGGTGGTCAGAAATGGCCACCACAAAGAATCGACTGGAAAAGAATGTGCAGGAGAAGATAAGAAGAGAGTTTTGGTTGACGGGTCAAATAGCAAAAGCAACAAATAAGGTACCCTAAGAACTGAAACCGTTAAAAAAAAATAAAATTGTTCCCTAAGAAGATTTTAAAGCTTGTGAAGGAGAGAGAAAAGGGAAAAGATTTGGTTTTCTTCTTTTCCTATACTGACAGCTAAGAGACTTAAGCAAGAAATTTTGAAAAAAATTCCACTTTGACATCAATAGACATTTAATGCTGAAAATAAAAAGTCAAAGGCATAATAAAGATTTCTGGATAATTAAAAGCTTTTTGAAAACAGGAAAAGAGAGAAACAGATAAAAGGGTAGGATCTGGAAGGGAGGAGACTGCCTGGACATTAAAAAAGAACTTACAGCAAAATCTCAACAAGACTTCCAAAAGATACATTCTAACTGAAACATTGAACAACAAAACCCCAGGAAGAAGAAAGTCGAAAAAGAAAATAAGAAGATATAACTTGGGACTATTCTGGATTACTTGATGATTTCTGGATTCTTGGTTATTGTTTTGAATGACTAAAATTAATCAGGTGGTTGTTTAAAACTGTTTAAAATGGCTCCACTTTTAGAAGAACTGAAAATGGAACTTAAAAAGTACAAAGAAGATACACAAGAAGGGAGAGGTTTCTTTTGGCTTCGTATTTCAGTTTTTAAGAATGGAGATTTGGAATTATGAGAAACAACAAGAAAATGCCTGCAGAACAAGAAGATTGTGGCAAAGAAGAAGCCATCTTTAATGAACAAGTAATCTAAGATGGGGGGGGGAAAGGAAAGGGGGGAAAGAGAATGGAAAAGTTTAAGATTGGGAAAAACAACTCCAAGAAAAAAAAAGAGTGAAAAATAAGTATAAAATCAGAAAGCAACAGAAGAGGGAAATGCAGAAGAGAGAATTAGAAGTAGAGAGACAAGGAGGTAAAAAGGGGAGGGAGAAGATGAGAGGGAAGAAAGAAAGGAAAAGAAGTTATAAAAGGACAGAAGCAAAATATAGAGAAACAGGGCCTATTTAAGAGATAATGGGTGGAAAACTTAATGGAAAAAGGGATTCTGCAAAAGTACATAAGATAGTATGGTTATATTAAGAAGCAAGAAATAATTTAGACAATATGAAAACAATGTATGATAAAAATGTCTGATAAAATAATTTATCATAATTCAGTGGAATGCTTGTCAATAAATAAATGTAACAAAAGGTATATTTAATTATTTAATAAAACATGTGAAGAGAAATAAAGGAAAAAATAATAATGGAGATTAATATGTTTTATTGTCAATTTTATGTTATATGTCGATTGGAAGTAATGTATTAGTATTACATTGAAGGTCATAAACTTAAGATATATATTTGAAGTTTAAATAAGAGTTGAATGGATGTAATTAAAAAAGATATAAAGGTGTCATACTCCAATTAGTAACTACAAGGAGAAAATTTGTTTAATGAGAAAAGATAATATGAAATTGAACAGAACAGACAAAGGTATAAATATAATGATTTGAATTGAGAATGAGATAATCAAAATTGAGAAAATTAAAAGAGGGGAAAACTATATAGAAAATGTAAAATAGTATAAGATATGGAACAGAATACAAAAAGGAGCATGAAATTGAGGTTTGTGTCTATATAAAGAAGTTCAACCCGGGACCATGCTATTTTCAAAAAGATGTTTACTTGTATTTTCTTTGTGTGAAAACCCAATAAAGCTTTATTAAAAAAAATAAAAGAAGTTTGTTTTGAAAGAAAGATATTTGGGCGTCGGAATAGGCAAGTCTTTTCATATTTATGTATTTCAGGAAACTCACATTCTTTTAATTCTCCTTAAATTACTATAAAAGTACAAATTCTACAAGAATTACTTCCTAACTGGAAACAGTGACATCTAGTGATACAATTGTGCATGAAATAACTGAATGAATACAACAGGAGCAAAATAGAAGACATTATATAAATACAATATAAATATATATATAATCACCTGGGCACAAAACAGACTCCCCTGATACCTCCAGCTCAACACACCCCAACGCAGGCACCCAGATGAACCTAGTTCTAATAGATAATAGCCATCCTTTTACGCGAAGTCAAGCTGCACTGAAAGCCTCCAATACAGGAACACAGTGTTGCTAGCCAATCAAAGCCACAAAACAGACAGAAGAAACCAGAAACACAATCAAACAAACTCCAAGTCCAATAAACACAGACCAAGATCCCAACCAATTAGGATGTAGAAAAAACATCCTGGGACAACAGTAGGCTAGCCTCCAAATTTAAAACTAA
The DNA here is from genome assembly GCA_004320025.1 of Laticauda laticaudata. Lineage (NCBI taxonomy): Eukaryota > Metazoa > Chordata > Lepidosauria > Squamata > Elapidae > Laticauda > Laticauda laticaudata. The sequence goes on from BHFT01057675.1 coordinate 40,655, forward strand.
TAGCTGTGATAGCCTGACCCACATACGAACTCAGTACAGAGCCTGATGATGGCAGATGAGATTCTGCTGAACGTTGCTACAACTTTAAAAGCATTACAATGACGTGGAATAATACCCGACGAAGCTGAACTGCATTCATGTAAGTACTGGGAAAACTTAAAAAAACATAAATATATTTGTTTTTTAAGTTTTCCGCGGTACTTACATGTGTGCTGTTCAGGTTCCTTCGGGTATTACCCACGTCATTGTAGTTCTGTTAAGGTTGTAGCAACGTTTCAGCAGAATCTCATATGCCATCATCAGGCTTCTGTATGGAAGTGTGTCTCACAGTTCTCTGTTTTCAAATTTGAGGCTGGTCTATTCTGATTGGCTATTAAACCTGGGTCTGTGTTCATTGGACTTGGAGTTTGATTGATTGTGTTTTCTGGTTTCTTCTGTCTGTTTTGTGGCTTGATTGGCTGGCAGCACTCTGTTCTTGTGTTGGAGGCTTTTCAATGCAGCTTGGCTCCATGTGAAAGGACGGCCTGCTATTCATCCAGCAAGCTGGGTTTCACCTGGGGCCTGGTGGGGGGGTGTTTGAGCTGGAGCATCAGAGGAAGTCTGTCTGTGCTCAGGTGTTTGCCTGGCCTGTGGTGTGGAGATCTTTCTATTTGAGAGTGCAGGCTTCCAAATGATTGACAGTCTGCTGGAATCATCTCTTCTATTCATGCTTTAGGTCTTTTTTCAATCTTATGGCTTCTCTGATGATTCTGTGGCTGGGTTTTCCTATAGTGGCTAGGGTTTTAGTGCCATTGAAGTTGAATGTTTGTGACCTGTGGTTTTCATGTGTTGGACTAGTGAGGAGGTGTATTCCAGCTTTTTTACTGCATTTTTGTGTTCTACTAGGCGGGTACTTATTCTTCTATTGGTCTGTCAATGTATGTGGCAGGGCATGATGTAACAGGGAATTTCGTATATGCCTTGGTTATTTGGTTAAGGCAAGTTGAAGAGCCCCTATGGGATCACCACTGTACCCGTCATTGCAACCTGTTCATGGAAGAATTCGAATCCAGAGCCCTGGCTAATGCCACCCACAAACCCAAACTATGGCTAAGATACATTGATGACACATTTGTGATTTGGCCCATGGAAAAGAAAACCTAAACAATTTCCTAACACAACCTAAACAACACACACCCCAAAATCAAGTTCAGCCATAGAAACGGAAATAAACACACAAAATACATTCCTAGCTGTACGAATCTACAAAAGAACAGATGGCACACTGGGACACACCATATACCAAAGAAAACACACACCAACCGCTTCCTCAATGCCGCAATCCCACACCACCAGCTCAGATAAATTCCGTGCTAAAACACTATATTACAGAACAAACACTGGCAGTAAGACACATATAAAAAGGAACCTTGAAAACCATGGGCCAACCTCTGGGAAAAAAAAAAACCTTTGAAGTATTGACAGCCAAATGGCTTCCACAAAACAAATCACCAGCTTGATCCACAAAACAACACACAAGACGTAACAGAGACCTAGAAAGACCAACAGACTATGGAACAGCTGTCTTGCCCAGACATAAGAGGTATACAGATAAAATCTAGTAAGATACTACAGGCATCACATCAATGACTGCCTTCACAGAAACAGAAAAAAATAGCAGCCATCCAAGGAACCCAAAAGACAAAATTGACTGGAAGAACCAAGGATGTACGAAATTCCTCTGGTGCATCAGCCGGCCAATCTTGACAGACCAATTAGAAGAATAAGTACCCGCCGGATGAACACAAAAATGCAGTAAAAAAGCGCTGGAACACAACCTCCTCACTAGTCCTAACACGATGAAAACCACAGGTCACAACATGCAACTTCAATGGCAACAAAACCCTAGCCACTAATAGAAAACACCCAGCCAAGACATCATCCAAGAGAAGGCCATAGAGATTCGAAAAAAAAGACCTGACAGCAATGATAGAAGAGTATGATTCCAGCAGACTGTCAATCATTTGAAGCCTGCATCTCAAATAGAAAAGATCTCCACACCAACAGGCCAGGCAAAACACCTGAGCACAGACAGATTCCCTCTGATGCCTCAGCTCAAACACCCCCCGCACGCAAGGTACCTCAGGTGAAACCAGCTTGCTGATGAATAAGCAGCCGTCCTTTCACACGGAGCCAAGCTGCAGTTGAAAGCCTCCAACACAAGAACAGAGTGTTGCCAGCGGCAATCAAAGCCAAAAAAAAGTACAGAAGAAACGCAGAAAAACATCAATCAAACTCCAAGTCCAATGAACCAGACCCGGTTAATAGCCAATTTCAGAATAGACCAGCCTCAAATTTGAAACATGAGGAAGCTGTTAGACACACATCCACACAGAAGCCTGAAATGATGGAGATGAGATTCTGGCTGAAACGTTTGCTAACTTTTTAACAGAAATACAATGACATGGATATTACCGAAGGAAGCTAAGACAGGCACAAATGTAAGTACCGCCCCGAGAGCTTAAAAAAAACAAATATATATACTATATATATTATAGTACATAAATTCATCTGTCATCATCAGGCTTCTGTAATGGATGTGGGTCTCAACAGGCTTCTGGTTTCAAATTCGAGGCTGGTCCTATTCTGATTGGCTGGGGAGGCTAGGTCTGTGTTCGCACTGGACTTGGAGTTTTGATTGATTGGTGTTTCGTTTCTTCGTCTGTTTTGTGGTTTAGATTGGTTGGCAACACTTGTCTGTGTTGGAGGGCTTCAGTGCAGCTTGGCTTCGTGTGAAAAAGGACAGTTGCTATCCATTAGGAAGCCAGGTTTCACCTGGGTTGCCTGGTGGGGAGGTTTTGAGTGGAGCATGCAGAGGGAGTCTGTTTGTGCTTAGGTGTTTGTATGCTTTGTGGTGTGGAGATATTTCTATTTGGAGTGAGGTTTCAAATGAATTGAAGTTTGGAATATCTTTATATTATGTTTAGGTTTTTTTAATCATTTAATGGTTTATGATGATTCCTGTGGTTTGGGTGTTTCTATAAGTGGATAGGGTTTTAAGTGCCATTGATAGTTGATGTTGTGATATGGTTTTACATGTGTTGGATAGTGAGGAGGTAGTGTTAGTTTTTATGATTTTTTGTGTTATCATAGGTGGGTACTATTTTTCTATTGGCTCTGTCCATGTATGTGGCCAGGATGAATTAAGGGAATATATAGTTGTTTCAGGTAATTTTGTTTTGGGTTTTAGGATGCTGATATTTTTTTTGTCTGTTTTGAATGCAGTATTGATGTGATGCGTGTTGTAGTATTTAACTGGTTTATATCTGTAGTATCTTATGTAGGCGAAGAAGATGTTCATAGGTCTGTTGGTCATTCGATAGGTCATCATGTTATGTCATTGGTGTATTTTGTGGATAAGTTTGGGTGATTTGTTTTTTTGGTCAGCAATTGGATGTCAATACATTAAGTCAGGGTGCAATAGTTTCAAAGTTTTATATGTGTTTATCGCCAGTGGTGTTTGGTTTATGGTAAATTAAGTGTTTTGCCACGGAATTTATTTGTGGCTGGATGGTCGGTGGATTGAGGTGAGGGAGGGGTTGGTGTGTGTTTTCTATTGGTATATGGTGTGGTCCAGTGTGCATTGTTAATTATTTGTAGTTTGTAATCTAGGGAATGGTAGTTGTTTTGTTTATTTACGGTTTCTATGGTGCATTTGATTTTGGGTGTGTGATGTTTTAGGTTGTGTTAGGAAATTGTTTAGGTTTTTTTTCAGATGGTGGCAAATAAAAATGTATCATCAGATGTATTAGATAGTTTGGGGTTTGTGGGTGCATTAGCAGGGCATTGGATTCGAAATTCTTTATGAAGGTTTGCAAATGACGGGTGAGCAGTGGTGATCCATAGGGGTTATCTAATTTGTGTATCTTTTGTCTTTGTATATGAAATGATGTGTTGGTTAGGCAGTGTTATGTTAGTTCCATGAGGTGTTTAGCTGGTGGTATTTATTTTTGATGAATTTAGAGTTTCTTTTATAGGCGAACTTGAGTGAATAGTGAACCCGTTGAAACTTACAAGCAAGATCTTCCTTGTTCCATGTGGAGATCTTTGATCATTTCTAAGAAATGGTATGAGTTTTGTAACATATGAAGCTGCAGTTTAGCATGGGGTGTAGTTGTTTTGCAAGTGTTTAGCTATGGTTTTGTAGTGGTGCTCCTTTGGATCTGAACTATGGGTCTGAGAGGTATGCTTTCCTATGTGTATTTTTGGGAGGCCGATAGTTTAGGGCATCTAGAAGATTTTTCTCTTGGGATGATCGTCTGTTGGATTTGTTTGCTTATGTGGCTAGTTATAATTTTCTTCTTGGTTAATTTTTCTAGATATGTGGTTGGGTGTGGTGTTTTATAGGTTTGTATGTGGAGTCTTGGAGTAGGTCTGTCAATTTTTGTTTCATAGTCTTTTCTGTCCATTACTACTGTGGCATTTCCTTTGTCTGTTTGGAGTATTATTATGGCTGTTATCATTTTTCAGGTTTGTAGTGCTCTGAATTCATCTTTTTTGCAAATTACTTTTTGGTGGTTTCCGTTGTGCATAAGATGTGAGTAACCTGGTGTCTTTATTCTGTCAGCTTCATCTGTATTTAATTTGGTTAGGCTGGATTCTACTGCACAATATGATGGATTCTGTTGGGAGTTTTTTGGGTGCTATGGCATAATTGAATCCTTTGATAGGACATCTGTTTCTGTTTTTGTTGAGTTCTCTGTTGGAAACATTATATACTAATTGTTTTAGGTGTTGTGGTGGGTTGTTGGGGGTTTTCTTGTCATTTTCCTAATTTTTTTAGTTTCTTTGAGAGTTTTTTCATTTTTGTAAGTGTTTCAAGTTCACAAAACAGACAGAAGAAACCAGAAATACAATCAATCAAACTCCAAGTCCAGTGAACACAGACCTAGACTCCTAGCCAATCAGAATAGACTAGCCTCGAATTTGAAACCAAGAAGCTGTGAGACCCACATCCATACAGAAGCCCTGATGATGGCAGATGAGAATTCTGCTGAAACGTTGCTATGAACTTTAACAGCACTACAATGACGTGGGATAATACCCGAAGGGAAGCTGAAACAGCACACATGTAAGTACCTGCGAAAGCTTACAAAAACATATATATATATATATAATCTTCATCTACATATAGATGAAGATCTGTATCTATATCTCTCCATAGCTTTGGATACACCCATCAGTACAAAGGACGAGGAAAGGACAAAATATGTGTGAGGCAATTGTAGACCAAAATGTCAAAAACTCCAAAATATAATCTTATTGTGAGCTCTGGGAAGTCTCTGAAAGAGAAACAAACAAATGGTCCCCAAACCCCCAGTTCCAGATTCCCACCCAGCTTCTACTCAATTTAATAATATATAAAATGTATGCAAGGAAATATGCAAACTATGTGCAATGGGATGTGCAAGCATTACATTTATCCTACAGAGTGGCACTTATTTGTGCCTAAATGTTTTAAACATTCCTATTAATTGAAAAGTTCTTGCATGTATTTTTGAGGCTGCTGGATCACAGCCACAACTCACATATTTTAAAGCTTTTGCTCCCCTCCCTTGAGGCTTTTCCTACTTAAAAACAAACACCATATTTTTTTCCACTCTTACCTTTACCCAGAGGAAAAATATTTCATATCAGGATCATAGTTGATAGAGGTCTCATTCTGTAATTTATTTGGCATACTGGGTTGACTGGCAAATAGATGTTAACTGAAATATGTATTATACTGGGGAAAATCCCTCAAAGCAAAGCTGTTGTATGTATATCTGTTTGGGTTTATTTCTTTGAGGGGGTGGGGAAAGTTTGCGTGTCAGATATCTATTCAATAAAACTACTGTGTGTTAAAGTTAGAACATTCTCATTTTGTTCATAATTAGAGCTCTTTAATCTTTTGCTCCCAGGAAGTTCAAAACATTTCTTTATTCTTCATTAAATATGAAGATAAAATTGCTGGTGAACATGCAAACACCTTGAACAGTTTGTCTTTTACCCACAAAATATATTTTTGAAAACACATCTGTGATTCCTTTTTTAGCTTTGTTTGCGATTTCTACAAGGTTTGCTCCCAAATTGCTCCCAAAACTTAGAACTAAGGAGAAATTTCCGGACAGAGTCAGAACAATTAATCAGTGGAACAACTTGCCTCCAGAAGTTGTGGCTGCTACAATACTGGAGGTTTTTAAGAAGAGTTTGAACAACTGTTTTTCTGAAATGGTATAGGTCTTATCAATTATCAGTCTTGCAGAATGTTTTTTGATCAGTTATTACTACAGAACAGTAGCTGATATGAGAACATAGAGACAATGTATTTGTAGGATATATTTATTTATTTATTTTATATCCATCCTTTATTATTTTTACAAATAATTCAAGATGGCGAACATATCCAGCACCCCTTCCTTCTCCCATTTTCTCCACAATAACAGTCCTGTGAGGTGGATTGGGCTGACAGAATGACTGTGATGACCAGGGGGTTGGCACAAAGGCAACACATTTAGATAATCAGTAGGAGCCCCTTTATTAGCTCCAATTTTGCCCCCAATGTCCTGATTACCTCAAGTCCAAATCAAGTCCAAAACATGGTCAACAAAAACTGTAACTATAACTCCAATCAAGGCAAGATGAGGTAACTAGTCCGGGGTAACTAGTCTGGTTACTAGTAACAAGTAACTAGTAACAAGATGAGGTAACTAGTCCGGCAGGGCAGGAGAAGGAATTTCAGACATGAAGAAACAGCAGTAATTGAACCCAGTTGGGAGGATGCCAGGAACGCAGATAACCAAAGTCAACACAGAATAAACTCACGTTTATTCTCAGCAGCTGCCATACTCATCATGCACTTAACTCTCTTTCCAGGTGCGGCTAATGAAGAAAATCAGGGCCCTTTCCTCCCCTGTAAGCCATGCAACCCATGTTGCTCTCTTCTCTGTTCCACCCTGCATGCCCTAGGATGAAGAGGGGGTGGGCCTGGGTCTTCCTCTGAACTCCCTCTCCCTTGTTCTACCTCTCTTCTGTTCTGCACAGCTGGACTTTGCACTTCCCCAGTTTCCTCCACAGCCAACAGAGCCACCCTCCCACTCCCTGTCAGATGTTTGTCTTCCTCCTCAGATTCAGACTCTGACAGGGGCATGACAGATTGTCCCAAAGTCACTCAGCTGGTTTTCATAGCTAAGACAAGACATGAATTCCTGCTTTCTAGACTGGTGTCTATATACATACATATACACACAGAGATAAACACTAACACATACATGTGCATGTGTAAGTCTGCGTACATATACTACCTTGCCTGTTTCAACACACCCAAACAGAAGTATATACAAAATTAGGATTGTGAAGTGAGTTGTTCTATCACTTCAAATTAAATAAATGAAAACCATATCCAGACATTCATTTGCTGCATGGTCTGTGAGGTGGGTGGGTATGTGTGGGTTGAATCAAGCAAGTTGGTTGACAAAGTATTGCAATTCAAACACCATCTTTTGCACATGTTTGAATTGATGGCTTGGAATCACTGCAAAAATGCTTGACTTCAGTCACTTCAATGCCCTTCATACTTAAAAACAACTAGCTACATTTGCCAATTTTATTCTTTTTAGTTTAAAATATGTTCTTCCACAAGTAAAAAAAGATTTCTGCATTTATATATATTTCCCCTTGAAGCCTCCTACGCTTAATCAGACCTTAAACCCAGGACCTAATTTTTTTTAAAAAAAAATCCTGCATCAATATGAATATTATTAGTACATCAAATTCTCCTTCTTCCCTGTATGTCATGTCTGCTTTGGAAAACCATCCAGAAATGAGATTTGGGGGAACATGCAGAAGGAAGCAAACTAAGAGAAATTCTCATTGCTTGAATGCAATTCTGCCACTAAGATCTTGGATATAGCCCACTATTTGCCTGAAGGGGGAAAAGATAATTCAGAAATGAGTGTGTGAACCAGGCCATGTACTTGACTCAGTCCTCAGAGTTGGCATCGCTAGAGAATTTAGTAACAGGCCTCCTGGCAAAGATAAATAAAACAATAAAGAACAGAAAGAACTGTTCTTGTCATATTCTTTATGCCCAAGGGAAGAATCTCTTAAACTACTTTTGATACAAAGCCAACTTGTAAAGAGAAATTGGCCATGGCTCTATACCAGTTAACTTAAATGCATTCAAGTACTGATGAAGATTTAGTGGAAAATCAATTAGGGCTTTTTTCTTTTTTACATTCAGCAAGACTTCTAAAAAGTACCCATTATGAGATACAGTATTATTTGTGCCAATACTTGAGACAAATTATTCAAATGTGAGCCTATTAGTATAGGTTTGCAGGGGAAGGGTACATACATATAACCTAATAAACACCTTTTAAAATTTAATTGGTTGAAAGTAGCTGAGTAGAGATCCTTCCCATAAGCAAAAAAAAAAAAAAACCTTTCGGAAAGAAGTTAGTATTCTAACTTTATTCACAGTTACCCTTCACTTTTAGTCATGGCAATCAGCTTTTGGATCTGGATCCATCTTTGTATCCATGAATATTGAAGGAATGTTAGAATAGGCCATGTTGTTTTAGCAACCCATCCTTTGTCCAAAGGTGCTTTTTCAGGAGGCAACTGGACTTTCTTGTTTTTTTTCTTTTGAAGATGTTTTGCTTCTCATCCAAGAAGCTTCTTCAGCTCTGACAGGATAGTGGGGAATGGAAGCTGCCTTCAAGGAATATAAATCCTTCTATTCCTCAGTATCCTGTCAGAACTGAAGAAGCTTCTTGGATAAGAAGCAAAACATCTTCAAGAGAAAAAGAAGAAATTCCAGCTGCCTTCTGAAAAAGCACCTTTTAGCCATGATAACCATGGAAAACTATAACCTGGATGACTGAGAATCCCTACAGACTTTCAGTCCTCCTTTGTTTTATCCTATTCTGAAATAAGGGTTACTCTGTATGGTGTAGTTTTTATTTAGGCAATTCTGTGATGTAACTTTGAAAGAAAGGCAGCTTACCAGTATTTTTCTAACTCTCAGCAGCTGGAAGAAGTTGGCTAATATTGTCAGGGCTTGGAAGTGAAGTAAGGTTGGATCTGGTTAGAACCTGAATGAGAATCCATCAAGAAGTGCTATGGCTTCAAACCACGTTGGGAAGTTAAAAAAAAAAAAAGATCTATGGTAGCAAATGACTCTTTTCATGATGTCAACAAAAGTCATGAATCTGTCCAATGTATCCCCTGGAATCCAAATTTCCTTGAAGCTTTCTTTGAAGCTTTCCCCACATGTTGCACAATTCAACTGAAAATACTAACAGTAACAGCATTCAACAGAATCACAGAGATAAAAATCCAACACAGAGTAAACAAAGCAAGAGTTGTATATTCCTAAGCAGCATTATATGTAACATAGAATCAAAACTCAGACTGGCTAACAAGAACAAGAGGAAAACAAAGTCTCTCTGCAATGATTATGATTCTTCTTCTTGTTGTCCCATATCCAGCATTGGACATTGGCAATCATATTGGCGATCCTATTTTTATCAGCAGCAGCCACATTGAAAAAATGCTGTTGAGTTTTGTCCAAACCATTCCCTTAGATTTTGAAGCCATGATGTTCTTCTGCCTGAACCTTGTTTGCCTTCAATGTTTCCTTGGAGTATGTTTGTATGTATATGTATATAAAATGTATATATTTCCTTGGAGTATGTATGTATGTAAGTAAGTATGCCGTATTTTTCTGGGTGTCGCATCACATGTCCAAAATATTCTAACTTTTTTTTATGGTTTTTGATTATTTCCCTTGGCTTTCCCAGGCAACTTATCACCTCCTTATTTATGATTTTGTCATCCCAGCTTTTCGTAACAGCCACCTATAAATCCACATTTCAAATGCTTCTAGTCTCTTCAAGTGACTTTCTATCAGAGACTAACTCTTTTAAACCTCAGGAATTGGATGGGATGGGCTGGAATGGAATGGGCTGGAAAGGGCTGGAATAGAATAGAACAGAATAGAATAGAATAGAATAGAATAGAATAGAATAGAATAGAATAGAATAGAATAGAATACTTTAATGATCAAGTATGATTAGACACACAAAGAATTTGTATCTGGCGCATAAGTCCTCAGTATACATGCAAAGCAACAGTGTAATAATAATTATAATGATACCAATAAGAGGGGGTAGTAGAGAAGATGGGAAGGATAATAATACTAGAAGAGAAGATGAGAAGGATAATAATACTACAGCCATACAACATGGGTAAATATACTGACATAAGACAGTACTATGGGAATTAGGTGCTCAGCAGAATGATGGCTTGTTTTGTGCAAATGGGGCCCATCAAATCAAAATCAGGAAAGAGTTTTGCCTGTATTGTGAGCAATTATCACAAGGCTTTTGGAGAGTGGAATGGAGCCAGCACTTAAGGATTTCTTGTCTTGAAAATTCAACAACTCAGTTTCTCCTGACATCAAAATCGGTGAGAAAAGTTTCCCCATCTTTTAGATGGTGAACTCCTCAACCTTTCAACCTTCAACAGGTAATTTGTTTTCTTCTATGTCTGTGGCATACATTTCCTATGAGTTGTGGGTGTCACTGAACTATATAATTACTGGATTTGGGATATTAATTTCCCTAATGCTAACCATAAAGGCTGATGCATTATAACAATATTAATAATTCAAAATAGTTGCATAGCTCTAAAATAGAGACAGAGATATCATAAAAATATAGAGTATTTTATTCTTAAGTCCCACTCCAAAGCCATCCACCAAATAAAGGGTTTTAAAGTCTCCAAGTAATTCTGCAAAGCCCAGAAAATTATGGATTCTTTGGACAAATATTTTGAGCCTGTATACCCAAGCACTGGGAAGTTTCTAAAGCTAAATGCTTAGTTTTTCTATAAACTGTTAATTTGGTTCACAACAACAATAACAGTATTCCTTTATTCGACTCTGATGTGCATGATATTATAAGCAATGTAAAGAATTTAAACAAACCAATGCTTTAAAAGAACTTTTCCCATTTGGCCTTTGAAATGTCATTTTCTGCATTTCTTTACACTTCCTTGTAATTATATCACAATTCATTGAAGGGTTACTACAACCCTTGCTTAATTAAAAATCCAAAATGCATTTTTATTTTCAATGTTTTATGGATAATATAGTAGGGGTGTGAAAACTATGGCCCTCCAGTTGTGAATGAATTACAGCTGTTACTATTCATTATTGATCATGATGAAATATTGAAGGAATTACTTATGGCCACAAAGGCAATTCCTTTTTTTTAGGAAGTTGAAAGAAGTTGACGAACCCAAAATTATTATACAGACCTTTGAATGGAGGTATGGTGTTGATCCATTAATTTATATGCTTTTTTCCCCTTTTAATAGCCCTGAAAATCCCTTGCTTCAGGGTGGTGTCAGGGTGACTGAATAGAGCTGAGCATTTACTGGATGCCCTTCCTGATGCCTATAAGAGTTGATAACAGATAGTTTCTCTTTGCACCCTGATAGAGAAACATCGGTTGCTCCCTAGGATTGAACTCTCAATCCTCTATGTAGAAGGGTGGGCTGCTGGAGTTTTGCAGGAGTTTGGGAGAGCCCCTAGCTTAGATTCTGTGCAGTTCAGAGAACCCCCAATCCCACCCCTGGCTGGCCTCACCTACCCCTCCCCTCCCTTCCCAGGAGTCCCTATGTGGCCTATTTTGGATGCAGGTAAATGTAGGGTACGTGAGGAGGCTCAGGGAGGGTGAAAAACAGGCCTCCTGGAATTTCGGGAAGGCCGGAAATAGGCCCATTTCTGCTTCCAGAGAGCCTCTGGAGCCCAGGGAGGACATTTTCGCCCTCCTGGAGGCTTGAGGAAAGCCTCTGAAGCCCAGGGAGGGCAAAACACCCCCCCTCAAGATGCAAGAGGCCAACATGGCCACATCCATTCAGCAACCAGGCAGAGAACCCTTTGCTAAAAATTTTGAAGCCCACCCCTGAAGGTGAACATCTTCACCTCTAGGCCACCATGCTGCTCATTAATCAATATGGTTTGATCTTGATTTACTGTCAGATTTTGCAGGGCTGCAGTGATAAGAGAACAGAGGTCTGTGCAGAGCCACCTTGGGGAGGGTTTGGCCTTGGGCAGCACCATAAATTTTTGCAGGCCACACTGCGGGCTGCATCTAATCCATGACTTAGGCATCTGAGCCCTCTGATCTAAATAAAGTCCTTGGAAGCAGTCAACTATTGGAATGGAGTTAGATATTGTCACTATGTTGCTGAAATCTAGCCTACGTCTTGGCTCTGTGCACAACAAGAGATGCATTTGGAGTCTGACCTTGATAGAGATGGGATGGGAACAATATTGTTCTGGATGGGAACAACATAGCTTGGGGTTTACTACTAAGAAGACAGCATAGTTCTGGGTCTGGAAATCTTCTAGTTCAGTGATTATTTTACCTTTGGTTCTGTAAGGAGTTTTGCTTCCCTGTGCAGAACTGTAAAATAAGCCAACTTGTAAAAGGCCTCTTTCTTCCCCGGGGCTGCTTGTTTTCATCTTTCTTATCTTTGTCATCCTTATTCAGCTATCTACTATGAGCAATTATTCCTTCATGGCAATTGGCTTCTGATCAGAGGGGGAGAAATGGCTGATATGGGACTTTCTGCCTGGTGTCTTCCCTCTCCCAAGTTTGTTTATGAAATAGAGATGCCCAAAGGAACATAATGATACTCATGGGCTTGTTATACTTTGAGAACCAAGGAAGTATAGTCTATGCAACAGTTCTAACAGTTGTCTTTTGGCTAGAAACCACACGCAAGGCTGAGCCAAATTGCTGCACAATTTTGCATGCAAATTCTGTGATATGGTGTGCTTGGTTCCTGGTAAAGGACATTTCAGTATGTTAGTACCTTTCAGGTCAGATAATCCTGTCCTTGTTTATGAAATTAGAATTGTAAGCCCATTCAGTAGAATATAATATGAGTCAGTTCTGCAAAGGATGGTTTTTTTTTTAACAACAACAGCATTTAGCTTTGATGCAAGGCAAACCAAGGGCCTTAATTCAGTTCTCCTTGTTCCTGTTATACATGCTTTCGGTACGCATGACATTTGTGACAGTCTGCTCAAATAGAGCTGAGTCAAAAGTTCTTCAAAGAAAACTTTCTGTTCAACATGAATCTCTTTGCCCTGCCTGAGATTGCTGTCCTAAAAGGAAGAAGAAAAAGACAGAAAGAGTAAAAAAAAAATTGTGGGACTAATCAATTCGTGAGGGCAACAGTTGTGGTGCTGTTTTTAATTAAGCTTTGCCACTAGCAACATCGCCAGAGATTCCTTGGGGTCAATAAAAATGCCCGGTTGCCATTTTTTTCCTCTGAAAAGGACTATTTCTTGGCTGTTCTCCAAATGTTTGGTCCTTCTAGGGCAGGGATGAAGAACTATGGACTTTTTATGACCTGTGGACTTCAACTTCCAGAAATGAGCCAGCATGGTTGGCTCAGGAATTCTGGGAGTAGAAGTCTATAAGTCAAGAAAGGGCCATAGTTCCCCATCTCTGTTCTAAGGGAAAGAGTGATTAAAAGAAGATGGTGCAATAGGCTCAATTTTTCTACCACCTTACTACCACAGTTACATAAAGAATAAACTCCACAGTTGGATCCAAATAACAAACATAAGGCTGAATCTTATAGAACCACATTGAAAAAAGGCACACCAAGAATGGATGTTTTCCCAGGATTAGAAATGATAGCTTTAAGAATTCGGATAATAAAATATTTCTCCTGATAGAGGTAAACTGAAGAAGCTACAGGGATAAGCAGTGAGACACTTCAAACCAAAATGGAATAGAGGTCCAGTTGGACTAAAACAGAATAGAGTCCATGACCAATAGAGGAGAATATTTATAGCTCAGAATTGAAAAGAAGGGTCCTTGGTGCTTCCTGAGTTTGGTTGTTTTCTTGCAGACATTTTATTACCAGACCAGGTAACATCAGTGTACTGATGATGTTACCTAGTTTGGGTAATGAAATGTCTGCAAGAAAACAACCAAACTCAGAAAGCAGCAAGAACCCTAAGGTATTTCTATCACCTCAAATAGGTCTTATAAGTGGATTCACAACATTTCCACATATAGCTCTCCCATATCCCCCTTGCCTGCCTCTCTTCCCCCCCAAAATGTGAGGATAATCTCATATATGTTGAAGAAAACAAATAGTATCAGAAAGGCTTCATGATTTTGTAAAACATACAAGAAAGATGTTTATAAAACTTTCAATAGCACATGCATGTCTCATGCATGTTTTTTTTTAAAAAAAAAACTATTTTATTTAATTCTTTTAAAAAAAATGCAAAAATAGAAAAAAGTGATAAAGGAAAAGAATCAGATGAATAAACAAGAGATTTACAAATATGATACCCTGATAGTTTTTCAATATTTCAGTAAGTGATATTTAATAGATTATATGGATTAAAAAATCAAATCTCACTATCTATGTGGAATACAAATAACAGGGGAGAAGCACAACACAGCATAAATCATACAATAAAATTATAAACTATGATAAATTCATACATTTCTTTCAACCTGTGTCCTCCCACAGCATCTTTCATCACATCTGAAAAAGTCACCTGCCTAGCAGGTGAAAAACAGGAGACCAAGCCTGGGAAAATATTCTCTATCTTGGAAGATACAAAGCAGGAGAAGAAGGTTGTACATCATCCCCTCACATGACATCTTTTAGTGTTTTCTGAAACAATAATCTTTTTTAAAAACACCATTCTCTATTGTATTCTCTTTCCACTTTCCAAACGCCCAACCAATTTAGAACACACTGAGTCCATGGGCCTGCTTTTTTTTTTTTTTTTT
>BHFT01057678.1:0-15103 GCA_004320025.1 Laticauda laticaudata
CCTATCTTCTTGGGTGTTAGCTATTCCTGCCAGCTTAGTATCATCTGCAAATTTGGTAAGTTCCCCTTCTATTCCCAAATCTAAGTTGTTGATGAAGATATAGTTCAACGGTTGTAACATCGAGGCTGGGTCATCAGTCACTTTTCCCAGGGATGCCAGGACTTCAAGCTGTCATGAAATGAAGACGAGGACTGTAAACATTTTTAATCACCTGGCAGGACAAGACAGATAATCAATTTATCCAAGAGTTTCATGCAAAATGGAAAATTCTTTTAGGTTTACTTGGTAAACCTAGTACAGGTAGTCCTTGAATTATGGCCACAATTGAGCCCAAAATTTATGTTGCTAAGTGAGACATTTGTTAAGTGAATTTGGCCCCATTTTACCACCCCACTGGCTGCATTTGTTAAATGAATCACCCGGTTGCAAAGTGAATCTGGCTTCCCCAATTACTTTGATGGTCAGAAGGTTGCCAAAGGGGATCACATAACCCTGAGACTGTCATAAATCCAAGTCAGTTGCTGAGCATCTGAATTTTGATCACGTGACCATGGGGAGTTTGCAATGGTCAGAGATGTGAAAAATGGTCCTAAGTCACTTTTTTCAGTGCTGTTATAACTATGAACGGTCACTAAATGAACTGTTGTAAGTTGAGGACTGCCTATATTCACCCGATGTATTGCATTACTACCCAGACATTGAAGTGAGGATTTTGCTTGAAGTCCTAAAGAGGATCAAATTATCAATGACAATCCTGGGAATCATTTCTCTATCGCTGCAGCCCAAAGTGAATGTTGGAATGGAACCAACACCCCACCATTTTAAGGCTTAAAGAGTTTATTGTATTATTTCCAATCTCAACAACGTTTTCAGTGAGGGAGGGAGTGACACCATTATCCCCAATATCTTGCTTGTGAGCTTTCTGCGTGCAGTTAAGTCGGCCACTGCAAAGACTGAATATTGGACTAGAAATCTCTGGTCTAATCCAGCATGGCCTTTTCAAAACTGTTTTCCTTCCCTCCTGCTGGAACAATAGGTTACTTTTCCTATTATGTGTGATTGCAGCGCCCTCTCAGGAAACCCTCTAAGCCTGCAGCCACTGTCACGTCCTTGCTGGCAAAGAGCCATGCACACAGTAAGTGCTTTGATTCTCTGGGTGATTGTTTCTAACTGGAGGGAAACAATTTCCCAAGGAGAATTTCCCAGCATGGAGATTTAGCTGGTCGATGAAATGCATTTCCCCGTCTCATTTTCTCCTTGGGTCTATTGATCTTGTTCAAAAATATCCTCCTTCTGGCAAGGGAAGATGACAAATCAGATTCTGAGCTTCCCTTCTTTAAACTAAAGAGAGAAGGAAAAGTAAACAAGGACTAAGGTCTAAGGACTAAGATCCGGCTGCAATCAAAACATGATTAATTAGCAACTTCTAATCTTAACCAAGAAAGGCTGATGCCAACATGGGCATGGCAAAACAGTGGCACCCAGGCCAGTTTCAAAAGATTATCTTGACCATACTGATCCTTACTCTCCCCCAGAAAGCACACAAGCACTGATCATAGCTTAAAACTTTAGAACAAAGGTTGGCATCACTTTTATTGTTTGGATTTTTTAAATTGTTTGTTGATGCTGATGGAACAAGGCTCATTTCCCTTTCAATCACACACTATAAACAAGGTGAAGAAGAAATTTATTTGCACAGGGCTGGCTTCAGCTCATATTGAGTGTAAAAAATAAGGTGGCATCCAGATGTGCATCAGATATGGTTGAATAATATGTGCAGCTTTTTGGACCATTGTTTACTTCCAGCAGATGTTGGGAATCAACCAATATCCTGAATTCAACATTTGTGTTAGTGAGAATGTTTTTGGAATAGTTATTCGCCAACATTGAGTTGAAGGAAGGCAATTTTATTCAGGACAGTGGCATTTATAGAGGACTTTTTTTAAAAAAAACCCTCTCTCCTCCTTTCCTGGCATTCCTCTAACTGTTATTAGTCTTGGAAAGGAAATTCCCATTGGCATAGCAGAATGGCCATAGTACATCTGCCAAGACTGCCAATAGTTCAACAAATCCATCAGCCATCTGGTTTTCCACACAGGTGCTGAGTGAACAGAAAGGAAAATGAACCACGTGTCAACTCAGTTAGGGGAAAAATAAAGTTGGAATGGTGAATATAAAGTCAAGATATGGATTTCTGTTTGGAATTACTGCCATAACTATCTCAGGGCCCAATTATTTGTGATGGCCATTGCATTTCTGTTTGCCTCATAACAATTAGCTGCCACGAAGAGTCCATTTGGGTCCAAAATATTATCACATTGTCCCAAAACTAATTTTCTTTTTGAGTGCTATTTGGAAGGAGAAATCATCACCTCTAATGTGTATGTTTACATTCTCCACTCAGAGGGTACAGAGTTTGGAAATCAGACATGCAGATGTGTTCTTGGCTCCTTGCACTTTCTGCATTGATTACTGGAGAGAAGCCTATTTAAATCTGTTCAGACTATAACTTTCCATGTAGATCTCAACATGCAAGCAGCAGTGAGCAGTCTTTCTCTTTTCTAAGCTGGACTGGGATTGTGGAAGACATCCATGTTACAGTCCAACTTCTCAGACATTAACTCTTTGCTTTTCTTATGCTAAAATCTATATGGGAAGCATTTCCTGAATGCAGTCCAGACTCTTATGATATCTCACACTGAAAAATACCAAGTTGAAAATACAAAGTTGCAGAACTTTAAAGAGACCTAAATCTTAAAGGATGAACATGATAAATAAGATAAGAAGTATCAGACCATAGAAGTAGAATTTTTAGATATTTTGTACAAATATCTCAGTCTCATGAAAAATGTTAACAATCCATTGTGACTTTCGTACAAATTGACTCCCCAATCCATTGACTGGGGTATAGTCTTTCACAAATGATGCTCATTTTTCAAAGTGGTTGATCTTTATTTTGGTATCCCTATAAACCAAAGAAGGAGGTCAAAGCAGTGGTGGGATTCAAATATTTTTACTACTGGTGTTAGTAGGCGTGGCAGAGGAAGGATACTGTAAAATCTTCAGTCAGAGGTGATATTTGCAGGTTCTCCAAACTACTCAAAATTTCCACTACCAGTTCTCCATAACTGGTCAGAACCTGCTGAATACCACCTCTGGGTCAAACTGTAGAACTCTGTTATCCATTTGGATTCCTTTTAAATTGCTGCATTTTGCTGTGCTCCATGAGTGGATAGTAAGAGCCTCTTCTTTCTTGAACTCCTATTCTTTGTGTTTCAGCCACACAATCTCTGGTGCCTCTTTCTTCACCAAGCAAAGAAAATAAATCTTGGAATTCCTCTCAGTCAACATTCACTTGTTTAAAACACCCTGGCTTTCCCTTTCCCCATGCAACTCCTGTCTGTGGTAATGATTACTTCTGCCTCAAACTGAATTACAAAGCATTGGTACAGCCTTCTCACCACCTGGATCAATAGATTCTTTGAAGCTGCAATAATATATTGCTCTGGCTCAATGGTAAGATGTGGCTCAAGAGGGAAAGTGCCCTAGGCCCAGTTATTCAAAGAGAATGATAAGAAGAGCAGTGGATATTTTTTGGAGCCTACTAGCACTGTAGCTTGAAGCATTGCCTCTGTGAGGTGAATGTTCCTGGTGACAGCAATATGACCTGAAGAAGAATTAATGAAGCCGTATAACTTAAAAATATAAATAAGAAAGGAAATGTATTTTAAAGAAATACATTCTTATTACATTCAATCAAGTCAACTCATGAGGATTCTACATCAGCTCTCCAAGATGCCTTGTCTCTCACTGCATTATGTAGTTCTTTAAGTTGTATTTCTGTGGCTACCAATAATCTGCCAACCCAGATCATGAGCTGTCAGCCTCTTCACCTGTCCACCTTGCCCGCCATCATCAGCTCTCACAATGTATCAAAAGTATGATAGTTTTGTTTCATGATACTGGTTTCCAGTGAATATTCTGGACTACCTTGATTGGTTCTGGTATTGAACAGTTGGTTTTCTTGGCTATCCATGAAAGACAGAAGGACTTTCATCAACACTATGGCTCAAGGAACCTTCTTTTTCTTGGCTCTTGTGCAGAGTCCAGCTGTTGCACTTCGTACTATAGAAAAGCATTCAGCTAATAATTCTAACTTTTGTATTGATTGAAATGACTTGATTTTTCATGCATTTACCTGGACCTTTCAGTGTTACTTTTCTCTGAATGTTGTTTGCAAAATTCTGGGTGTAGAAAATTATAACTGTCAATTGCTTCTATCATCTTAACTTCAGTTCTTCTGATGTTGCAGTGGAAATGAATGGTTTTATTTACCAGTTCAGTCTGAATCAAAACTGTCGTTCAGGAAGTTGATTTAATTCAGAGAATTTAACAATTTCTTTTAGTTACAAAATATTTATATGCTTGAAGGCAAATGAAGCACTGAGGGGAAACTACTCAGAATATTACTTTTTAAGCATAACTTAGAACTATGTATAATCCAAAAATAACCTTGAAAATAAAGGTTAGTTTAAACCTCAATGCTTGAGGTTTGAGCTGCATGCTGGCTCTGCATTCATCCTCCTCTTCCTTCCTTGTTCTTGTATTAGAAAAAAAATCTAAAAAAAAAAGTTAGGTCAGATTCAGCTGTTATGGCTCAACTATTCAAAAAACTAACCATGACTAAATAGAATATGCCATTCCAAAATTTAAATGAGCACTCATATAAAATATACATTATATATTATTTGTTATAGATCACCTAGGTAGAATCAAGATATTCCTCAGATATCTAGACAAATATCTAGAATGCTAAATGAAGTGGAATGCTCTTGAACGGTAAGTATGCAAAACAGCTGCCAAGATTAACAAGGAATAAGTTATTGATAGTTTTTGGCCTGCTAAGTCTTAGTTATTTTAAAAGGGAATGTGCTGAGGAACCTTCCATTGTCTAAGTTAATTGTTATGGCCCACTTGTTATTTTCACATCTGACTCAAGGGAGGGAAAAAGCTTGCTCAGATTATAACAATAAATAGAAGAAACTCAACGGGTTCATATTACACATGAGTTCAAATTAAATGTCAATTTTCCATTGAAGTCCTAACCTTTATAATTCTATGGGCAGAACAGGAGGGAGACCTTTGATCTAAAGCTGCAGACATGAAGTGTCTGTTATTATAATAGAGCTCTTTATGTGTGTGAAGTCTAAGGTTAGACGACTGATGGGTGGGTGATGCAAGAGAATAAGAGGGTCAGAGAAAAATTACTTTTGCCCTTGCTAGAATATTCACAGCCTGCTGAACATTACTGAGGGGGCCAAGGGAGGCCCACATAATTTCAGCTGCAGCTTCTGGGAATATTCTTAGAGGATTTCTTTGATATACCTCAACATTTATTGCAACTCTCTGTCCTAATAGAACATAATTCTACTAAGATTTTCTTTAACCTGGAAGGAGAGAAATGAGAAATTTTTAAAGTGCAGTCAGTCACCCTACATGATACTGTTATTCCTCCACTTAGTTGGGCATTATCTAATTATATTATTTACTGATTTATTTATATCCCACTTTATTATTTTTACAAATAACTCAAGGTGGCAAACATACTGAATGCTCCTTCTTCCTTCAATTTTCCTCACAACAATCTATGAGGTGAGTTATTATGTGAAGGCTAAAATGCAGTTGTCACACAAGGTGTGGAGAACTGGTAGCAGAAATTTTGAGTAATTCAGAGAACCAGCAAATACCACCTCTGACTGGAGATTTTACAGTATCCTTCCCCTGCCATGCCCATTAAGTCACACCCACAGAACTGATAGTAAAAAAAATTGAATCTCAGCACTGAGTGGACCACATGACTTTGGGACATTGCAACCACCATGAATTTGAACTAATTTCCAAGCATCCAAATCTTGATCACGTCGTGATCTTGGGGGATGCTGCAACGGTCATAAGTGTGAAAAACGTAAGTTACCTTTTTCAGTGATGTTGTACTTTTGAACAGTCATTAAATGAACTGTTGCAAGTCAGGTTCTGTACAAGTTCTGTACAAGTTGTATCTGTACAAGTTGTGGTAGGTTGGGATAATCTAATACCATTGTCCTCTTCATCTTATTTCAAACTTCCCCACTGTGTTCCCCCCCTCCCAAATCTCTCTCCCTCTTTATTTCTTTTCTCCGCTTAACATCCAGGTTCAGAAAATAATTAGGTGGGGCCGTTGAAGGATCCATCTCTTACAGGGAGTGTTGTTGATGTATAATAGTCACTTTTTGTATGTAAGTTAGTTATCACTTCCAGGTCTAGGCTACAAAAACCTGGATAATATCTCCTTGGTGGCAAAGGGATACAGAAACCTGAAACTCCTTTTTGCCTCTTGTGGCTGTTCAGAGTTTTGCAGTCCTGATTTGGCAGCCCTGAACAACCCCTTTGCCTGTGTTTGCAGCTGTTGCTGGGATCGGTGCCTTCCCTAGGCCCTGATTAGGGTAGAGCTGATGGGAGTCCTGGCTTGGGCTTTTGTCAAGAAATGCTACTATTTGGAACAGCCTTTGGGGAAGGCTTAATTTCTCCTTCAGTCTCCTTAATTTCTCCTTAATGTCTCCTTAAGTCTGGTGTTGCCATCAGTAGGGACTCATTGTTATATAGCATCTCCTCGTTCTGATAAAATCTGTGATTTTGTTGGCATACCCAAGGCTTTTTTTTTTTCTCCTGCCACCCTAGAGATTTTTCTGTGCACCAGGAAGGGAGAAGAAAAAGACTAAAAGAAGCCTTTGTGCCTCAACTTTTCATTCCCTGACACACACACACCCCACATACACACAAATGCACCTTGCAGAGGTGAAAGTCTACCTGGAGTTTAACAAGCTGATTAATTCTGATTTCTATGACAAGCTATTGTAGAGGAGAGAAGGGAGAAGGCTTGTTTTCATTTTTTTTTTTGACAGGCTCAAGCATAGCCTGATGCAGACATCCTGTGGGGAGGATAAAAGGCTTGTGGGCTTCCCAGAAAATCTTTCTTTCACATTCCCAGGTCTCCCCCCCCCCCATGTCTTTGACAGACACAGGACATGCTTGCNCCCCCCCCCCCATGTCTTTGACAGACACAGGACATGCTTGCTTTTTATGGGAGCCCAGGAAGGGGGTACTCAGAGTCAGCAAAACAGTGAAACGATTTGCAAGAAATCTCAAGAAATACAATCCTGTCATGGCAAAACTGAGCTGGGCACCATTCCCTCCTTCTCTTCCCCCCACCCACAAGCCATAGCTATGGTTTTATGTCACTGGGACAAGGCAACAGCAGTGCCGAGTAACCATGGCCACAGAAGCGAGTCCCAAATATTAGTCTTTGAAGCTTCACTTTCTGCAAAAGATCTTACAGCACCTTTTCCTCCCTTGGAAAAAAAATCATTAGGTTCTCATTATATGTGACTGGAAAAGCTAGCCAGAGGAAATTTCCCATTCCAGCATCTTTTCTCATTCATGCAGGTTGTTTTGCTGCCAGAAACATTGGAAGGAGGCCCAAGATGAGAGGGAGCAGCTTTGGCCCTTTAAGAGAGCCTAGCTCTGGCTTGAAGGCTTCTTGATTATCAAGTGTGTAGGGGCATAATATATTAAGCCAGATTTTTGTTTTTCCTTATGTTTTACTAAACATGCTATATTTTCTTAATTTTGTTAGGCTGCTTGCTTATCCCTTGAATCAGTCATGCATTACATGCCCATTGATCCCAGTTTTTCTTTTGAAGGAAACTCATGTCAGGTCTTTAAATTGGACTTAATTTTTACTTTCAGTCTCCTGCAGTCCTTGGAGTCAACCAACTGACTACAGTAAGGGCAGAGAATTTCACAGCTAGGGCCTCTGTGTAAGAAGCCCCTCTTATGGATTAATATGTGAACATGAACAGGTTGAATTTGGCTTGCTTGCCATTTGGCAGGCAGTACAACTCCCTCAAAATAGAGTTTGTATCTTTGTAGAGGTGGCTGTCTTCATCAATTCAGCTGCAGTCACCTGAACCTGTGCAGCTTCTATGCTATGCTCAAGAGCTGCCACCTGAAATCCCTCTGCGATAATCTAATTGTGAAGTTACTGCCACATTTATTTGATTTACATCTCATAGCATATTGTACACAGTGCTTCCTCCTTGTGTTACTCCTATAAAAGCCACTCAGTGAGATCAATTGGGCGATTGGCTCATCCAGTGGTTTCCATGGACTAGACTTTATGGTCTCTTGGTTGTTAGTCCAATACATTAATTATTATAGCAAACTAGCTCTCATATAGTAAAGGCCAATTAAATGTAATGGCATTAAGCCAATGTAGCTGGCCTTCCAACTCAAAAGCAATCTACAAATATATACACCTGCTAATTTTTAAAAATTTAACAAATATTAAAATTATATTACCCTCTTTTGCATAATTTTTCATTTTTTAAAGCTAGAATGGTTTGGACCACTCTGGAACTAAGAGAGAAAGGTAGACCTTTTTATTATGCTCATTGAATAATGAAAGGATCTCTGCGAAGGTGCAACATTCTTAGGTTATTCACTATAGATGATGGACAATCCAAAATTGAAAAGAGGCACATTTGCCTCAGATTGACAATAATATTTCTAGGGGCTTCCTTAGAGTAGGTATCTGCTCCTTCAGAGGACATGCAGTCCTGCTCAGAAAAGATCACCCCTACATACCTAAGCAAGGGGACCACCTATTCACAATGTTTCCACCGTGCTGAGATTAAGATTTAGCATCTCAGCCTTTCTCAAGAACTTTGCTGCGTCTGACCATAGGTCAAAACGTTGCATAATCTCTTAAAGAAATTGAAATAAAGGTAGTTATCATCATCATACCAACATATCTCACTCCACTTTGCTGTATGTCCATCTCTAGTGGATTCATCTAGAGATTAAATAATCCTGAGGAGAGAAGAAAACATTGCAGAACATTGCTTCAATGGCCATGAAACCAGAATATTGACATTCAGCAGCATCTTCTTGCTAAAAAGGGAACAACTGCCACAGAGTACTCTAATCTCTCAAGCTATCCAGAAGGCGGCTGGTTGCCACAAAACCTATGGATCAATATTCATAGTGTAACTGATACAGAATTTCACAGACCACGAATATCAGCTATTGCAAAGGCATTGCAATATTGTACACTTCAACTGTAGTATTTGGAGTTTGTATTGTGTTTAGATAGTTTCAACCAAGATGTGTGTAACCAGATATGTGTGTAACTAAAGCACTGTGTACTTCAGGCATTCACAAAGAAGCTCTCAGGGGATATTTGCACAAAGAATGTTTCAGTGATTTCTGGAATAATTAGTACATTTGAGAACTTTGGATCTCACTCACAAAGAAAGCCAGCTGCACAATCCAGCAGATCAATTATTTTACATATAGGTTATATTTGTTCAGCTGTTGCCCATCATTCTGCTTAAACTATTCTTGCATGTTAGCATGAACGTCTTCCCTCCCCCATAGCAATCTCAATTAAGAGTTGCATGTCCTTCTGATCATTCTATCAAAGAATGAACCCAATGGATTTTGGTTAAGACAACAAAAACTTAGTCCCTTTTCTTGCTTTTGGATCAGCTCCCTTGTCCCCTCCCCCAGTCCTCATATTAAGCTAAGTAATTGGCTCTGTTGGATATAAGAAGTTATGCAAAGGACATAAGTATAAAGGCTCCCTCAAGTGAAGCTTTACTCCCAGTGACTTTTGGACATATCCATGACCTTCCTTGGCAAAAAAAAAAAAAGGATATGGTTCGCTGTTGCTTTTCATTTGATTTATACATCTAGCCTACAGCCCTGCATTTTAGTGGTATTTTGCATCTATCTACTGATCAGGTGTCAGCCTTTCCAGGTTGGAAACAGGAAACAAGCCTAGATTGAGCTAATTCTACTTTATTGTAAATCTACATTAATGAAGTTTTGCAAGTCTGAAAGCAGAAACTTCCCACTATCACTTTTAACTATGTGATCAGTTAGGATGGGTCCTTCCTAAGATTCTTTCTCTGACTGTTAAGCCATCTTTATTATTATTTTCCTAAATGCACAATGGCACACATGAAAATGAAATTCTGATGCACCACTCTGAAAAATAAGAAAACACCACTGTGAGGTGGAAGCAGATAAAAAAACCACCAAAAGATTCGTTGATCCAAGGAAAACAAGGTTTTATTCACATGTCTGTAGAAACGTAGGAAGTATGGTATTGCGTTGGCCGATTGTCCGGGTGAACTGCTCAGGAAGAGACGTTGTTGGATGTGTTGTTGGGATAGAATGTGGGGATAGTGAAGGAAGGAGAAAGTTTGCATTTGCTATGGTTAACGAACGTGGAGAGAGGTGAGGAGAAGATATCAACAAGATTGTTGGTGGGTGGTGCAGTGAGGTGAAGGGGTTGGTAGGATGGCAATACAGCCCCATTCAGAAATCAAGATAACAACCAGGAATAACTAAACTGTGGATGTCCACAATATTCTCTGAGTAAGAGAGGGAGGGAGGGTTGAAACGGCAGTGATGTGGCGACAGATTATGTGAAACAGGAGCACTGTTGAACGCTACTCATGTCCACCGGTTCAAGTTCAACCGGTCTTTAGCAGTAATGAAAAAAGGATGGAATGTATAGATTGCTTGATATGATTTGAGGACAGGATCAATGCGATAGGTGGTTCCTGAGATTCCCGTGGTTTTCCTGATCCCTATCAATCAATCTGGGCGCGGATCCCTCCAAAGACAAATGAGTTTTTACGCGTGTGAATGAGATCTGAGGTGCCTTGTTGGGCGTGCCCCTGAGTGGAGGAGGAGGAGTGAGAGAATTGTTTGCCTTCTGAATGGAATGGATCCTGAGAGTAGAGTAGGAAAGCCAGCAGCTTTGGAAAGGTACGAAGGTATGTCCAGGGATATATCCAAGAGCCCATATTTTTTTTTGTTTGTTGTTTTGGGAACAGGCATTGGGTGAAGAAAAGTTAGAAGAGTGTCATTTGAGAGAGAGAAAGGAATCACAACCTTAATTCAGTAGCATGGATGACTTGTTGTTTAAGCTGGGGAGAAAGAGCAAGGAATGTGAGAGCAGGCTTCTGTGAGTCTGTTTGATTGGCCTGAAGGAGTAGGAGGCTTGAATATGTCTTCAAGAGCTTTCATGTTTGTTGGAACTATAATTAGGTGAAATATTTGGGTATTCAGATGTTCTTACATTCAGCAGGGGGTTGAAGGGTCTTAGGGATCTCTGAAAGGTGATTGGGTGCCATCATGGAGCGTATGTACTAGTTGCCGGTAGTTACTCTCTTCGTAGTGGACCACTGAAAGACAGTAGTTGGTGTGTGGATAAGTTCTATTGGGATTATTGGGGATTACTTGTTAGAGTTTTGGCTGCGGCTAAGAATCCCAGATTGTTCAGCAGTCGTTGGCACTAATCGTTCTTTCTTCTGCATCGCATAGATCTTGCTCTGTGAGAAGGGAGTGATAGCTCTTTCAGCACATAAGTATGTGGCTAGAGGGTAGATTAGTGAAAGGTGGCAAGAGCTTTAAAGAAGTGCTTTGTTCAAAGCCCGCTCCGTTTTAGACTTAGCAGAATCACCTTATAATTTACCTCATATTGCATCATTTTGGTTTATGTGGTCTGTGTTGGACTCAGCGGATACCCAGATGATAGGGATCGACTGAGCACTCTTGCAGTATGTGTGGGAGGAGGCAGTTACCTCAAGCCGGTTTAAGCCTTTCCTAAGCAGGATTTGCGAAGACTCGTTGTGAAAGAATGGCCAGTTTGTGTCTACACAGGTTGGCCTGGCTTTGCTGCATAACATATGAGATGTTGGTTTGGTGGAGTTATTGCGCAGTCAAAAGAGGTGGTAACTCTGTTGGGTGTTGACCTTTGGTTTGGTCAGCTTGAATCTATTCGCCTCATCACGGGATCAACAGTATCTAGAGTGTTGAAGTTTGTTTTCTCACTGTGTGCTTATCTTCACTTGCGGTTGCACCATAAGGGAGCGGAGAATATATTGACATGTATGGAGACTTTTGAGAACCAAGGTCCTGGATTTAGGTAGAATTGAGTGGAGGACAGAGGATTTTATGTATTATTCTTAATCTCATGTCACGAGAGATTCTTGAGGGAGCAAGGCCGAGCGGTCAGGAACCGGGGGAAGAACCATGATATGTCTATGCAAAAGTGGATCTCATGACGAAGGTTAGAGAGGACTTGGAAGAGACTCATTGGAGAAGGGAAGAGAGGTAGTTTTTATAGATGATCTAGCAGGGTGGGAATAAATGGAAAGCGAAAAGTGCTGGGTTTACAATAGTAACCATGGAAGGCTGGAGGTAATAGAGAACAGGTTCACTCCCAGCTGCTGGTACCAGCCCAGAAATGTGAAATTGGCTTGCCCATGACCAGAGCTGTGGAATTGTTGTTCTTTGACGGGGAGTGGAGAGTATGATTTGGATTCTGTATTCCAAGTTTATAGCCGGGGGTAGTCGGGTAGGAGCACACGTTTGGGAAATATCTGGAAATTAAGAGGGTATAGTAAGGCGGTATGGGAAGCAAATAGAGCAAGTGCAGTTACGTAGAAACACAGACCTCTAGAGCTATTCGCAACTGTCCCTCAGCCAACGTTTTAATATTGTCATAGTGAATTGTCACATACGAAGGGATGACACACTGGAGGTTGTGGGTAACCGATGTGGAGATCTAAAGAAACACTTAACGCAAATCAACTTGAAAATGTGCTTGCACTTAGTGACCATAGAATGTTCACTTAGCTCTGCTCTAGGATCCAAGAACTGTGTGTGCAGCGATAAGATCACAATGGGTTATCTCCTTTTGACATGCTCTGAGCTGGGGAGATCGCTATTTGGCCAACCTAGGCATGCCTTATCACAGATGTTCGTGGGATTGTTCCTAGAAATATTTGCTGGCACTGTTCTCGGTTCTTTTGCTTTCTCTTCAGCAGGACGAGTTGAGGTTGGTGCAAGATACGACATTTGGCTTGTAGTAACACCCCATAGCTGGAGACTGGGTCTGGATAAGACTGGAGCAAATACGAGAAAAACTGCTGAAACGTCAGTCATGGGAAGGTCGATAACCAGTGTCTGCTGACGTACTGAATTCTCAGTCCGTACTCGACCGCAGAAGGAGGCTGGACGGCATTACAGGAGCATGATCAAGACATCTCGGAATCTGAGAACTTGGAAGGGCAATTCCTAGTGGACGTCAGCCGTTTAAAGGTAACCTTGAAGGAAATAGCCAGCATGAAACCTCTCATGAGATGTTTGGCTGATTCTCTCTGGAGGGCTATATTTGATTGCAACTCATATTGTAGATTTATACTCAAAGAGAGTTACAGATAATGTCTTGTGACCTGCGGCGCTGTGATCATTGGAATGACTTTGTGGGATGACAGATGTTGTTCAGTAGAAGGATTCTCAAGGATAGGTCCTGCGACTTCCTTGAACATTCACTAAATGCGTTATGCATGCACTGCCAGGAAGAAAGGTGTGAAGGATATATCCTTTACACCAAATTCCACTTAGATAGAACAGACTAGGACACAGGGGCACGGGTACAGAAAATATATGGTGTAGAACGAATATACAGAAGAATTTTTTTGGTTCATTTAGGGAAGATAGGGCGTATGTTGTTATTAGGAGAATGGAAAACTATGAGGGCTTCTATTTAGGTAGTTGAGGTAAAAATGTATAATGCTTTTGAACTGATCGCCATCATTCCTGTAGTAATCATACAGTATATCAGAGTTATCATAAATTATTATTTTAATCAGATCATTATTCAGATGTGTGATGCATTTTGAGGAAATGATCAGTTGGACCCAAACATCACAACAGACGCTATGTCTTAATTGGAAAATTTAGGATGGCTATTGTGTGCGCGAAGTATGCAGTACAGGGATGATTGTCCACCTTTTACTAGGATGTGACACATGTGGTCAATCGGGTATGTGATACCGGTTGATATATGATTAACTTGTGGCCTTTGCCCATATGGCCGGATACCGTATAAAAGAAGCTCAGAAGTCTGGCCTTAAGCCCATGAGACTCTGGACCGAGATTTAATATCTCCGTGGTAATAATCACATTGGGAGTACGACATGATAACTGCGCGGATATACATAGTCCAAGTAACTTCACGTGTAGAAAATGTTCAATGATTAAATAGAATATTAAAATGCTCAAGACACCGCGAGCTTTTCTGAGTAGACGGTTGCATCAGCTTACAACCAGGTATGCTTAAAGATATGGGTATTAGCTACAGAAAGGGGTGTGTGTTGCGTCTGATTCATTCACATGTGCTGTGTATACACCAGATGATTTCCAACCCAATATTATACAGACAGTAAATAAGTAATGGAATGAAAACCGTATTCGCTCTAATCCATTTATCAGCAAAGGAGGGTGACTCCTCATTGGCCAGACCGTGTGGGGAGCAATATGGTTTCTTGGCTTTCGTTCCAGTATTCCAACTTGGTTAGAGTCCTATGCATAGATGGGAATTACTATATGGCTGTGTTATTGTTTGTGTTGTTAAGATTCGAGGTGTCTCCGCTGGTACAATAACACATGTGGAAAGATTAGGGGAAATCCTTGGGTTTAGTTTTGACGAAGAAGCAGGAAGCAGAAGCCTCTAATGATGTATCAAGAGAGAGAATCTACTCTGAAAGAAGGCAGAGATCTGCTTACTTGGAAGTTTTGGAAACGAAGAGTGGAAAAAGAAAAAGGGGGATTGGTAGCAGACCGAAGTCATGTTGGATGGGCCCATTGAATTAATAAGGAAGTTGTGTCTCAAATTCAGGTAGCTCTGCTAAATAAGAAAGTGTTACAGTTTGTGCACAAAGGAAAAAAACAAGATGAGGCTAAAGGAACAATGAGGGTGATTGTAATAAAGTGGCTGAGGTGTCCAGAACATGTAACTGCTTTTGCAAGATTAGGGAGCCAGCATAAACCTTTCGGAAATATATGTGTCAATTTGAAAACCAGAAAGAATGTGAGCCAGCCTTATACGCAAGGGGGCAGACGTTAGGGTAATAAAAATGCGCTGGCCTGAAATTTTTGCTCTGTGTTCCTTCAGTGCCTGAGGGAACCGTTCTACTGCAGTACA
>BHFT01057679.1:0-18826 GCA_004320025.1 Laticauda laticaudata
ATATATATATGTATATATTTGGTTTTTCGGGTTTTCTCCTACGTATATATATATATAAAAGTAGGGGAATTAAAAATACCATGAATATATTGGCTTCTATTTTTACTTTTTTTAGATTGTTTATTACATATCGGCTAAGAGAAAATTAAGGATAATTATGATGTGTAATGTGAAATAAAATAGATGGTAAGCTGAAAATGAAAATAATAGGTGATAAAGAATTGAAAACCTATGTATGGATGAAATGATATTTATACTGAATTAATGAACTGAAATATGAAATTCAAATTTATTTAAAGATGAGTGAAATGGACAATAATGTGAGATGATATTATATAAGATTAATGGAAATGAAAGAATGACTATGTACAAGTGTTATAATCCGGAAATATGTTGCTCACATGAAGAGATGTAAAAATTAAAAAAATTAAAAACTTTTTACAGAAATAATACATTTCTTATAAAGAGAAGTGGGAGACAAAATCAGAAGAAATGTTTTTAAATTCATATGGTGCTTTGAGGCATGTATGACTTGGCTACAAGCCTTCAGAAAATCAACTGCTGTAGAACACATTTTTAATTCTCTGAAGATAATTGTGGTTTCTGATCTATATCAAGGCACTAAAATGAAGAAACAGCCTCTGTATTACTCATACATGTTGCCATCCAAGTGGGACCCCAAACTTAGCTTATAGTTTTCACTTTCATTTGCGATTCTAAAACTGGAATATGTCGCAAAGATTGTGGAACCATTGAAATCTTCCACATCAATTCGCAATTGCTGTGTTCCTAAAAACCAAATGGTAGATATTATTAGAGAATGAATCTTTGAAGGGAAGCATACTGATCATTGCAGTGGACTTTCATTCCACAAGGACATAACCACAGGGCCCCCATGATTCATAAAAGGTTAGTTATCATTGCTTTTTGATGGGCATGGCTCACAGTGGAATTGCGAGCCGTATCCATCAAAAAGCAATGATAACCAACAACATGGAGGAACAGAATTGCAGGAGCACAAGAGTTGGAACAGGAAAATTAAACCACTGTCAGAAAATCACAAACATTGATCGTTTTGCACAATTAGGCAGAAAGTCATCCATGTGTTGCCACTTTTTCCTTTGCTTTCACAAAGTCAATATTTTAAATAACTGTTCACCTATATATAGTGAGAAAAGGCAGTGAGGAGGGATACAGATTGCAGCTGGGGTGTCCTGGTTCCATATATGAATATATTAGCCAGACAACATTCATATGTACTGTATATCTGGCAAATATATTGATTATTTTTCTCAGATATCATTCATGAATTTGGAATGTACCATTAATCTTTATGGAAGGAAATGGAAGGTGTTCTGTCTGACCCAAGGCTCCCGAGACTATAATTAAGCACATGCTAAGTTAAAGCAATTATTGTTTTATTTCAATGTGGGAATTATGTTCATTCCCAGCTGCTAATGAGTCCCAAAACAGTTCCTTTGAGATAAGCACCCATCTTTCTTTCCTTTGAATTGCTGCCAACAACTATAAAAACCAACCAAAGTACAAAGTCCACATAGAGCTTCAAGGATTAATCCAAACAGAACAAATTATTTTGTTTCATATGAAGGTTTCTTCACCTTCGCCTGTCCTTTGGAGGGGCAATCACCTCCAACCCTTACTCCTGAGTCACCCCTTTTGTCTCAGCAGCTCCTATTGTTCCTCCAGCCTGCTGCTACAGTCTCTGGAGGCTCTACACTCAGCACCCCACTCCCAGAGGGTCCTGGCCCCATCTCAGCATTGGTCACAGGACCCTCGTCTGACTCTTCCCCAGACTCCCGGACCGGTCCCTGTTCTTCCCCACTGTCCGATTCCACTGCCATCTGCAAAGGCTGCCAGCAAACCACAACAGAAGGAAATGAAGTCCATGGAACCAACAAGAACACATCAGAGTCTTTCTTTTATGCATTCATGTGTGCCTGGAATGCAAAGAGGGTCTCTGGTAATATTTGAGACAGAATCTGAAAGGACCGAGATTCATCGTTCCTTGTGAATTATTTCTGATAGTGATGAGCATTATCCGTGTAAAAGTATTTAATTTATCAAAGTGAGCCACAGGTAGAAGAGGAGATATTGGACTTATCAGAACTGCTGAGAAGATGGATCTTATCATTGCACAACCAGAATTCTGATCCTTGCCTCCCAAATCCTTTCTTGTATGATTCCCAGTTACGGTAGACATTGACAGACCCATCCTGCCGCCTCTGGAAGACCTGGTTGAGAGAGAGAGAATCTGCTTTCTTAATGTTATATCATTTCCANGTAGACATTGACAGACCCATCCTGCCGCCTCTGGAAGACCTGGTTGAGAGAGAGAGAATCTGCTTTCTTAATGTTATATCATTTCCACTTGAGTCTCTCACACTGGCTTCGTAAGTTCTTACTTGGCTACTGCTTTAAAAGTCAAGCATTGTTGGTCCCACTGACGTAGTAATTTTTCAACACACCTTCGTGATGATGGGTACAACAGACATGGATTTTACGTCATACTTAAGCCACTTTTGCCTGCCCTCTGGACCAAAAGGAAGGAATCAAGAAAAACTGAGGTGGAACAGGATTGCCTATTTTCCTCTAGAATAAGGATTGCCTTCTCTCCTTTGCAGAGCTTGTGGGGATGGATGTTGAGGAAAGGGCAACCCAGGGTCTCCTGATCTCTGCTTCAGGCAGGCAGAAGGAAGATTTCTATAATTTCCCCCAAAGCAGCTGAGAGCAAGACAAGAAATAACAGATGGAAACTTATTGAAGAGAGATCCCACCTAGAACTAAGGAGAAATTTCCTGTCGGTGAGAACAGTTAATGAGTGGAACAGATTCCAGAAGTTGTGGGTGCTCCATCACTGGAGATTTTTAAGAAGAACCTGGACAGCCTTCCAGGTTCTTTAACCTGTCCCCCTCCAGGTATGTTGGACAGCAACTCTTGAAATTCCCAACCAGCAGGGCAAAAGCTGGGAATCCTAGATACTGTCACCCCAACAGATCTGGTGGGAGCCAGGTTGGAAAAAGCTGAGTTAGCCTTTGAATATTACTAATGCGTTAAAAGAAGATTCCCTGCTTTCATTATATTGGAAGCAAACATCTCTCTAAGTTATCTGACTTACCAGCCAGCCCACTCCATCTATTTCCATGTCACAGAAAACCACCATCCCTTTCCCTGGGATTGGATAGATGGTGTACCAGCCAGTGAGAGTCTCTCCTTGTTCATGGAGCTCCTTGCAGTTTCTGGCTCATCCCTCTGAGAGAGGAATAGGAGGGTATGGGGAGGGAAATATGTGGATCAGTTTAGATTCTCTCTGTTCTGAAAGTATATGTGATGGGACAATTACAAGTTTCTATGCAAGAACTTCTCCAGTGGAATCACCATAATGCCTATTGTAGGAGAATGGATACACATTGGTATTTTAAAATTTAAAGGAAACGTTTATTTACTTATTTATAAAAATGTATATGCCATCCATCTCATATCCAATTTAGGTATAGATAGATCTGAATAAAACATGCAGTATTTGAATATGTAGCAGTTTTCTCCCAACTAGAGCCATTCATTATCGGATAGGGGGGATTATTGGAGCTAGAGTCCAACATTCTTAGAAGTCACAGGTTGGGGAAAGCTGATATGTGCAGATGAAATTGTTAGGAATGTAAGTCACCTCACAGGTATTTGGTTTTAAAATATATAAACCAGGATAAACATTTTAACACTGTATCTTTAAGAGAATCCTAAAATTGTAATTGGGTGTATTTTCTCAAACAGCCATAAGATGGAGCCAGAAACCTGGGTTGTTTCATCTTTGTTTTAGTCTCAGAAGAGAGTGTGAGTGAGTCTCTTGTTTCCTTCTATTGGAGAGTATTGTTGTTCCTATATTGACTGTTATTCTTGGATTTGATGTAAATCTGATACTGAACTGTTATTGACATTGGACTTTCTTATTGGATTATCTCTGGACTAAAACTGACTGACTTATCTGTGAATGACTTTGGACTGAGTTTGAACTTTGCTTAACATTTCTGAAAGTAAAAGCCTACATTTACTGTACAGTGTATCTGTGTCCTGTGTGTGTATTATTCAAACACTTCTCTCACTACGTCTCCCTGTTTGGGCTCATTCTCCTAATGGGGAATTACCTCAACAGAAATGCATCACAACAATCCTTAATCTGTGATCAGAGAATTTGTACTATGCCAAGCATCCATTCTAGCCTATTCAGACACTTTTGCATTTATTATCCTGAGTCATAAAGGTCAAATAAAAGAAGAAGAAAATGAAGATAAAACCAAGCTGATATCATTTGTGCCAATTATCTGGGGAAGTTTGAAGTGACAGAATAAGGAAGGGGAGGATGCATAGACATACCTTCCCACTGACAGCCTTCTGAGCGGCAGGGTTCCCCTGTGGAAAGAGAGAAAAAAGTGACTTATGACTTATGATAATTGTTGCAGCATCTCTCTATTCACATGATCAAAATTCAGAAACTTGGCAACTTGTCCATACTTAAAATGAGTGAAGTTTCCCAGAGCCTTGTGGTCACCTTGGCAACTTTCTGACAAT
Source organism: Laticauda laticaudata (assembly GCA_004320025.1). Classification (NCBI taxonomy): domain Eukaryota; kingdom Metazoa; phylum Chordata; class Lepidosauria; order Squamata; family Elapidae; genus Laticauda; species Laticauda laticaudata. The sequence goes on from BHFT01057679.1 coordinate 4,585, forward strand.
CAAAGCCACTGGGGAAACCAGATTTGCTGAACAGTCATGTTACTAACTTATAGCAACTGCAGCCATTCACTTAACAACTGTGGCAAGAAAGGTCATAAAAAGGGGGCAAACTTATTTAACAATCCTCTCAGCAATGAAAATGTTGGTCTCAATTGTGGTCATACATTGAGAACTATCTATATAACCACACCTTTTTTTATGTAAGTTTGTGATCTATTTTCTTGCATGGAGGAATAGATATGTAGAAAATACATTTGCAAAGAACTTGTCTTGTAGAGTGATCATCAAAGTAGAAGCTTGAGTCAGAATATTTGTTAGGAGGCCCAGTGGCTTGGGATTTCCATAAATCTCCCTCATTCAAAAATGGATCTCTGGAGATACATTACCATTGCTTCCTTTGTCTCTTTTGTCTCCCTTTGGTCCAGCTTTTCCAGGTATCCCAGCAGAGCCTTTTTCACCAATCCTCTTGTCTTGTTACAGGGAATTTTCTTGTAGACCTTATATGGTTCTCTAAGGTTTAGAACAGAACCATTTTTGCAAGGTCATCACAGAGGCTTCTATCTCTCAGTTGGCAAAAAGGGGGCAACAATCCTTTGATAAACAGGATAGCTACCTATACACTTTCCACATCATGGAAGAATGTATAACTGTTCTGAACTTGCATTGTTTTTCAGGTTTTCCTCATCTTTCTCAAGCACTGTGAAGGTAATAACATCTTGCTAGGAAAGAACTGACTGATCCCTGGAAAGGAAGAAAGCTGGTGGGCATAAGAATAATTCTTTTAACAAAATGATCCATTTCATCCTCCCTAAAAGTTCCCAACTGCTACTAATGCACAATCATCAGCATTTTAAAAACCTTCTTCCGGACCTGAAATACAACTTTGCTAGTATTGCATCCTCCCCTCCTAGCTGGAATTTGAGGGGCAGGTCGTGGTTTTCATCCTTCTGCCAGTAACCTTGGTAATGTTTTCTCCAACGCTCTTTCTTCTAGATAGTCCAGGCTATGACTTTCCTAGTTTCATAGAGCAAATAAGATGCTATAACTCCTTGACATCAATCATCTATAGAAGTAGGCATCAACTTACCTGGGGGGCCTTGAAGTCCTGGCTCACCCCTGGCTCCAGGAAAACCATTTGTTCCTGGCACACCTGGAATTCCAGGTATTCCTGCCTGGCCCTGGAGAACAATCTTGTCACTCCCACATTATGCTAAGCCCTTTAGCTGTAGAATAGAAGAAAGAGCATGAACAGATTNTAGAAGAAAGGGCATAAACAGTGAAAAACTAAACAAAAGCAAAAAGGTTTTCTTCACAGTCTGACAAGTCTCACAGTTGCCCTAGTTTGGATGGAAGAAAACCAGGATGAATCAGCAGATAATATGGGATTTCTATTTTGGCAAATTTTGGACAAGTTCACTCTTATTTTTTACTGAGCCTTTGCCAGCTTTTAAAGCCTGGTAAAAAACTTGACGTTCTCCTTCCCACTCTACCCGTCTTTTTTTTACCGTTGTTCAAATTTGCTTTCAAATATTCTGATTGATTACCTTACACACTTTTTGGCCAAAGGCAAACTCGAATGGTCTATTTCTTTCCCCATCTATTAAACCCTTTTTCTAGAATTCTGTAATTTCACTAAAGCTCCTTCTGTGGGTCTGACAGCTTTGCTCTTTGAACATCCATTCCTCCCTCTGGCCAATAACCAAGCAAGAAATGGCTCCAGGACAATCCTTTCCTCACATTGTTGTGTTTGGGTTTCACCATGAGGAAAAACAAAACAAAACAAAATTCACCATAGTCTGGAGGTGTGGNGAGGAAAAAAAACAAAACAAAATTAACCATAGCCTGAAGGTGCAGCAAAGATGCCAAACAGCACTTTAGTGCAGGAAGCTCACTAAATTAATTTATCTTAATTAACTGGCTCACCCCAGAAAGGATCAATTGAGACTCATGTGCACAGCAGCTGGTTTTTGTCTCCTCCTGTGTGGATAGTCCCCTCTCTGCAGACAGAGCAATCAGGAACAGGAAGCAAAAACCCATCCAAGTTGTTATCTTCTGTCATCTTCAGGGAACCTAGTTTGTTTTTCTTTAAATATGTCTTTGAGCTGGGCTGGAGGATTAGGTGTTCTTGTACATATAGCAATGCCTATTAGTACTGTAAACAGAAAAGTGAGGAAATAGTAGAATTTCCTTGAAAAGGTACAGGAGGAAACTATGTTGAAAGTCTTCTTTTGCAACACCAGCTTTGGNATAACAATGGATGGAACATTTTTCTCATCCGTTGTGTCCGTTTTGCATCCGTTGGGCAGTGTGACAGGGCCTTAAAATCTCTAGTCAGAGGAGGGATTTGCTGGTTCTCCAAACTTGTCAAAATTTCTGCTACTGGTTCTCCAGAATGGTCAGAACCTGCTGAATAGCACCTCTGCACCATTCCAAATATTTGCAGATGAGGGATGGAACTCTAGAAATAACATAAATCTCTGAATCACATTACTTTCCCCACCCCTTATCCTTCTTTGAGCATTTTTTATGGAACAATGTGGATTTTTAAAACTTTGGTTATCAGAGGGAGAGAAGAAACACGAGTGAACTGCACTTCGGGTAAACAAATCAGCTTTTACAATTTTCCTTCTTGGATAAATACTCCCTGACAAAGACTGACAATATCTCAATTAACCCAGCCAAGTTGACTATATTTAATGCATGACTAAAATTAATAGCTGTTCATTAATCTCTTCTGCAATTTTCATATATTGTTATGGAGTATTAATTTATTTTACACCCAGACAAGTATGGTATAGATAGATTAAATTGTTTTTTAAAATATACAGAGTGAAAGAAAGGTTAGAAAATTGATTAATATCTAGAATGTAGATTAATAGGCTTTTCTCAAAAGACAATGTGTGCTAGCCTAGCCAGTCTTGTCATAAAAACAGATTAAATTAAAAATAAAAAGAAATCTCTTGGAATAATGTGTGAAAAAGATCTCGGAATAGTAGGTGAAGAGATGTTACCAAGGGACAGCATAGCTTACTAGCTAGATAGCAGGCCAGGCAGGAGGCTTTAGTTGTAAAGGAGATGGTTGGGAGAGAAAATTGTCCTTTTGTTACACATATGTCAGCCTTTCTAGATAAGTAGGGATTTTTAGGTATAAACCATGTTACTCACTTTTGTGGAGTTAAGATAACATTTTTTTTGTAATGCATCCCATCCAAGTTGGCAACAATAAGAAAATATCTGTTTCAAGCCAGTGGTGAGAGCAACTGCCTCTCAGCACCTTTTATTGCAATAATCCACCCTTCGTAATTAACCTAACATCTGGCCTCTTGGCTAATTCCCCATGCTTCCTCCCCATGCTCCTAATTGTATCTATCATCCCACTCCCAATTAGTGCAACCCTAAACCACTGCCTCCTCTCTGCAGCGATAGCTGTCCTTTATCATTATTCAAACCAACTTCCCTTTTCTGTCTTAATTGCTTCATCACGATCCCTCTAACAGTCTTTGCTGCAGCTGGAGTTTCTCCCTGCTACATTCCTATCTATCTATCTATCTATCTATCTATCTATCTATCTATCTATCTATCTATCTATCTATCTATCTATCTATCTACTCCCCCNTATCTATCTATCTATCTATCTATCTATCTATCTATCTATCTATCTATCTATCTATCTATCTATCTATCTACTCCCCCCTAATGTTCTCTAATGTTCTGCAAACAGACAGCATGCATCAACATAACAATATGTTTTGACTGGAGTTCATTATGGGCTGTCTGTTTCTACATGCTAGCTTTTGCTGCTCTTCTCAACGACCCCACCATCATTCCTCAGCCTGACCCGCAGTTCGATGAACTCCATGTTGGGCTTCAAGGTAAGTGTAGAAATGTTGAAGCCTGATAGGCTGCCCTCTCTACTATGACACTGTCTGCAACATAAAGAATACAATTAATATCCCACACTTAATTTATCTCATCCCTTCCACCTGCTTTCATGGGATGTGATATATAAAATCTGTTTCATAACCGAGGCGCTGACACATCAAAACAAGGGACCCATGAGGCATCCTTGATAGGTAACCATGCCATCAAACCAAATATTGTAAAGTTCCCCGTCTATGGCAGGAAACAAGGATTTCGTTGATTTTGTAATGATCATCATGAATTGGACCTGGTACTTGCAGTCTTTGGTTTTGTCTAGTCATATCGGCGGGTTTCAATAAATTTATATGAAAAACAGGATGAATTTTTTTGAATTGGGAAGGTAAACGCAGAAATACGGAAACAGAATTTATTATCTTACTCACTGAAAATGATCCTATATATTTCGGGCCTAGTTTTTTACTATTTAACCCTAAATTGATGTATTTAGTTGAGAGGTATACCCAATCTCCTACCTTATATTGAATTTGTGAGGGTCATTTTTTTATCCACTTGTTTCTTGTATTCTGTTTATGCTTTGTTTAATGCTACTTGTACTGCCTTCCATGTACTTTTTATACTGTCTGACCAAGTGTTCACTGTACCTGGTTCCTGGTGTTTATATGGCCATTCCAGTATTGGAACAAATTCAGTACTGTGTATGATTTGAAACGGGGAATATCCAGTACTATTATGTACAGTATTATTATACACTACTTCAGCATATGGTAAAAGATCCACCCAGTCATTTTGTTGGTATGATATGTAGCATCTCAAATAATGTTCAATGGTGGCATTCACTCTCTCTGCTGCCCCATTTATGCAAGGATGATAAATGGTACTTAAACCTTGCGTTGATCCAATTAGGTGTACAAATTCCTGCAAAAAAATTGCTGTAAATTTTACTCCTCAATCTGATATAATCCGTCCAGGTAATCTATAGATGTGTTTTATGAATAGGTTGGCCAATTTTCTAGCAGAGGGCAATCTTTTACGAGGAATAAAGTGCACCTGTTGTGAAAACAGATCAATTACAGTCCATATCACGTTGTATCCATTATTATTCAGTAGCTCAACTATAAAATCTATGCCAATATCTTGCCATGGTTTTGTGGGTTCAGATATTGTTTGTTATAATCCTTCTGGTTTACCCACTTTTGTTTTATTGACTGCACAAACTGGACATGATTTTACATATTTTTCTATCTCTGACCTCATAGCCGGCCACCAAAATTGTCTTTTTGCAAGGTGTAAAGTTTTTAAAAACTTTATAATGCCCTGCCTGTTTAACATCATGACAACATTTAAACACTATCGATCACAATGTGGTAGGCATGCATATGTTATTTCCTCACCACACTATATTATCCCTCATTTTGATTTGGCTCTTATCATTTATTAACCACTGATTGTTCACCAAAATGGTAGGTAAATCTGCCGTCATAATCGTATTTTGTCATGATTCAACATGATCCATACATGAAATAAGGAGTTGGATTAAAGTGTCACGTTGACTTTTGTATTGTGGAAGGTGAGATAAGGCGTCCGCCATAAAATGTTTTCCAGCAGGAACATACTGTAGTGTAAAGTTGAATCGTTTAAAAAACAATGCCCATCACACTTGTTTAGGAGATAATCGACGTAGATTTTGGAGTGCCTCCAAATTGTTGTGATCTGTCCACACCTCAAAAGGGTATGGACCACCTTCTAGTAGATGTCTCCAAGTAATTAATGCCCACTGAACAAAAATACCTCTTTCTCCCAAATTGCCCAATTATGCTCAGTGGAACCAAAATTTTTGAGAGGTATAGGTACATGGTTATAATGTTCCTGCCAAATTCTTTTTCAGCAAAACAGCTGCTACTGCCACATCACTAGAGTCTGCTTGAATAACAAATGGTATCCTGGTATCAGGATGTTTGAGGGCTGGTTCCTGAGTGAAGAGATTTTTCATTGGTTATTCATGGTGAGTGTGGAACCATTGAAGCCTGACAACATGATATGCTTTACAACTACATCCCTTAGCAATGAAAATTCTGAGAACCACCTTTCCAGGCTATTACTGTGGAAAGGTGAATCTTGCATTCTCTCAGTCAGTTAAGACCACAGTCTTCTTTTCACACCTCCAGTTTAATTTTTTTCATTCCCCTTAATGGCTCGTTTTCTTCTCACTTCAATTGCAGTTTCTGTGCAATGGTACTTGAGGATAAGGAGTATGTGGGATGTGGAGAGAAACATGCAATTGAATCCTATCTTTTAAATTTCAAAATAGTCAGTCAGAATTGGACAACTAATCATCTTTGAACTAACGAATGAACAAATTTGCTGTGAACATCACATTTAAACTTGGGTGAAGCTTTGATTGTGCAATCATGGTTGCTATGTTGACTTTTGGGTCCCTCCCAGTGGTGGGATTCAAATTTTTTACAACCAGTTCTGTGGGCATGGCTTAGTGGACTTGGCAGGGGAAGAATACTGTAAAATCTTCAGTATTTGCCAGTTTTTGCCAGAGCTGGTATTTGCCAGTTCTCCAAACTACTCAAAATTTCTGCTACCAGTTTCTCCAGAACTGGTCAGAACCTTCTGAATACCACCTCTGGTCCCTCCCCCTACCTTTGGACAGGGGACAAAATGACAATGTACTGGATGCTTTATTAACAATGGTTAGGGACTGGGGGAGTTAAAAGTATCATTGGACAGCCTGATTTTGAAGCCAGAATGAGCTACACCCAGTTCAGGAGAGAAGAACAGCCAAACCAGTTCAAAGGAAGAAAGCAATCAGGTGCAATCTGTGAAGATTTGATCTACCAGAGACAGGGAAGGTTGAATCAACTAGGGCAGACACAAGAAATCAACATTCCTTCCAGCTTTGCTGTTTCTTTGGCTGAAACTCAAGTTTCCCTACTTTAACTCAGCAGTGTTAGTCAAGCCTGACCCAGCTCCCAAGTCCACCCAAGTCTATTGACCTTGGGAAAGCCCCATTTGTGCTATATTCAGAGCTTCAGCTCCTCTGTGTTTTTAGATAGTCAACCCAGCATCACCCTGCATGGCCATTTTGAGCCTGGATCATTTAATTTCCAATGTACTTTTGTTTCACTCTCTCCCTTCCCTGCCTCAGCCAATTTACTTAACAATCTCTCTCCCAGGTCAGTCTTAAGGAAGAGCAGACAATTCATACCATTTATCTTAATAACCCAAACATATTTAGGCGCATTGTGAATAAGTATCATTTTTAGTTAAAATAAATTAATCTTATATAGAAATATAGAAAACTGATGGCAGAAATGGACTTAGTGGTCCATGCAATTTGTTCTTTGAGTTTTTTTAATATTTCTTTTATTTTTTTATATTTTTATTGGATGATGTACATGTGTTTATCCCAAGCATATTTAAACTCAGTTACTGATGGGCAACGTAAAATTGGAAAGTTGGTTCATCGCATCCACTTTCTGTGAGGTCATATTTTTAAATTTTACTTTTGAACTTCCCTCCTGTCAATTCGAGGTTATGTCCCCATGTTCTGGATTTTTTTGCTTAATATTGAAAATGCTGCCTTCTGGAACCTCACTCATACTCTTTATATTTAAAGGTTTCGGTCATTACCACCTTTTCTTTCGGAATCTCATTTTTAACTGCTCACATATATTTAAGTATGCTGTGTGCAAGTAGTACTCTGTCTGATCTAACTCAGAGAGCAAGTTGGGAGTCCACAATAAAATATCCAAAATGATTTTTAAAATGTGCAATAATGCATATAGGATTAACTGATTGTCAATGGATCATTTTTTAATTTCTATGCAATAAACTTGAAGAAAAATATAATGTGGTGTGAATGCAGAAATTATGCACACTATGGCAGTGTTGGCCACAAGATATCAACCTCATCAATTCTATATGCACTCATAAAACAGTTCAGTACAGGTATTCCTATATAACATGATGCAATGTTATCGTAACTTTATGGATAAAACAATGGAAAAAAATCACATAGTGTTTTATTGTTATATATGATAAATGCACTCAGCATGGAAAAGATCCAACAATAGCCACAATAGTAGGTATTAGTAGGAATAAAGATGGCAGAATTGGCAACACTGGCTAAGTTAATGGTCCTCCTGAGAGAAAAATCACTGAAGAAATTTATCTGTAATTGGAAGCTCTTTGTGGACTTTTTTTGCAGGAGATGGAGAAACATGAAAATTTAACATATGGATTTGATTATTGTTAAAATTTAAAAGGGGGGGGATAATTTTTTAAATTTTCCCCTTTTTTGGGAGGGGGAATTGACACTTTAGTATAGTGTTAACTAAGAGCCAAAAGTAAGCATTCTCTTGGAAGAAGAAGTTAGAAGCCATTCTTTATATACATTTCTGCTTTTTTTTTTCCTTAATACTTTTTTATTACAGTTCTGTCCCTGTTCTTTTTTTTTACCCTCAATCATTTTTTAAATCATTGATTTATGTTGTTTTTAATGTTTCTGCTTTGTAAAATGCAGTAAAATTATTTGGAAAAAAAGAGTTGCTTTATTAAGGTGAAATTTTAAGTGAAGCCTCTTTGAAGCTACTTTACAAAGTCAGGCACTTTGTATGTGTGTGCACACACAAACACACATACACATAGTCCACCATCAAACAAAAGCTGCTGTGTTGCTTGACTTACTTCCTCCAGAACTTCCTGTTTTACGACATACTCCATCTCAGTTTCCTTCATGTCTGAAATATCAGGCAAATTTTTAAGCAGCTGTTCCATATGCCCATAGAATTGTTCTCTTCTGAAATGCTCTACAGTTCAAATTCTGTTTATAAAGATCAGACTCTGCTGTTTGTAATCTGTGATGCATGTTATTCATTTTATCTTCTGAATTCTTTGTTCTGTAATAGGCAGTGATTCTATCTAATAATATAGTAGTCATAATACTACTGAAATGAGCTGATAAGATGCTGCTTTAATTCACTTCACCAATCTTAACAATCAAAATATATTTACTTGCTTGATCAAAGTCAAAGAGCAAAAAGAAATCAATTTTCTTGTTTTCTTCTGTTACATCCAAATTTACATCACAGTTTAGACCAGGGGTGTCAAACTCATGTCATCATGGCAGCGTCACATGATGTATCAGGACTTTTCCTCCCTTCGCTAAACTGGGTGTGGGCATGGCCAGCACATAACGCATCCACCTGCGAACTGAGACTTTGATAGACCTGGTTTAGAGGCACTTGTAATGATGATTTAACCGATTCTCATCTTCAATGGAGTTAGACAGAGCTATATCCTTGTTAATTAGTCAACTTCTATATAAATGACACATAGTTCTTTCTAAACTAGAATTTTACCCCATCGTGCTTGCCCACCATCCTATATCCATCATCTTGTAAAGATTGAAATCATCTTGTTAAGTGGGCACCTTATCGATCTGTAACCTAAGTGGGCCTAGATGAAATCAATTACTCAAAATGAAGGTTCTGGTTTTCTCTAGAATGCACTTTAATTCCTCCATTACATAGGAAATCAATTTAAAAAATAAATGAATCAGTTAAGGACTTAAAGTAACTTGGCTATCTTCACCCATTGGAATACCCAAGTAAGTGAGCTTTCTATTAAAGCTCATAAAGTTGCTAAAACAATCTTAAAATATGCAAGTCTTCCTGGCAATGATAACATCTCTGTAGCAATAAAATTGTATAAAGCAAAGAGTCTGAGTCTGTTGTTAATATGATACACAACTTTGTGTTTAGACTGCTCAATCTGAGTTCCTTAGAATTGTTTGGCTTGAGCTTGGCTGAATTTCTCTTGGGACCCACCTGAGACTTTGCCTTCTCAGGTTTTGGCTGAAACAAACCTTTTATGGATGAGTCTCTGGTTTACCTTACATTCTTTGAAAGGTTTATTTCTTCCCTGAGGAGGAAAATTGATTCTGATCTAGCTTATCATGTTTTTTGACCCAGGCAATTCTGATAACTTATCTCAGTCCAGAGAAAACCTTAATTAATCTTAAACAGATGATGTGGGATTTATATCTACAAAATGACACAGCTAAAAGCATTCATCCCTATTATGGCCCAATTGCAAATTATTCCTGCACAATTTCTGGCCACTTCCATACATTCTACACAATTCACATCCATCCTCATAGGAGACATTTTAACTTAGTTTGAATGGTGCATTGCTATAAAGAAACACAGGGACACATTTGCAATAAACAAGTGTCCTGTGTAACAATTATATGTGCTCAGACAGGCATAGGTAATTGTATTATTTCTCTGGGGCTGTAGATTCTTATTAAGTTGCAAACAAAATCAATTGCACGCTGAATTTCTGTTCCAAAACATAAGAATGCAGATAATTTAATTATTATTTAGTAAAATAAAAAGTTAGTATACATTTGTAAGAACTGGCTATAAAACTCCATCCCAGAATTTTGCATCCAGAAATAATTTTGTGGAAGTTCACACATGGGATATGGAAAGAGTATCCTGGAGCTGTGTGATCTCAGGATCAATAATGGAGATGGGGATCTATGATAGGGGGCCTCAACCTGTGGGGCATGGCCCATTACTGGGCTGCAGGCTAAATCGCCACCGGGCCATGTGAGTGTGCATCTGCATGTGCGCACAGCCCCACTCAAGCGAGTGCCATTGCAGGTGCTTCCAGCCCCATTCACACAGGCCTCATTGTGGGCCCTCATTGCCCCACTCACACCAACATCATGTGAAAGTTGTGGATGCTCATGTATATACGTGCATGTACATACACTTGCCCCTCCCACAAAATCATCCCCTCTTTCTCCCTCGCTCTGCTCTGGACCACCAACCAGAAAGGTTGGAGAACTCTGGTCTAAGATGAATCATCACTTCTGAATAACCTTCAAGGGCTTATAGTCTTACTTTGGAGATTAAAATGCTGTGTTGCCAGCCAGATTAGGGTTGAGAGTGATAAGATTATTTATCTTCTGGAGGCATTTCCTCTCACTACTAAATTGCATTGTATGTGTTGAAAACATTTTCCCAAAGACTGCAACTTTTGTAAAACACCGGGTCCTTCAGAAAAACATGTAATGATCATACAGAAAAGGTAAAATGCCACAAGAAACAATACATCAGAGCTATTTATTTATTGAGTTAAACTTTATATTGAGTGTGAATGATGTGACTGAATCAGCAGCTGGAAGGAAGCAAGATAAATTTTTCTCCTTATAAATTGATTCTTGGGTTTATCTGACTTAAGCCCCTGTCACACTGCACCAATGGATGCAAAGAGGATGTAAAACGGACAAAAAAGCTTGCCATCCGTTGGTTAAACGCAATTTACTCACTGCCTCTTTTGCTTCCTCTCTATCCGTCAGCCATCCGATTTATTGAACGTTTCATCCGCTTCAGAAGTTTTTTGAGCCTGGGCTCAAAACGTTTGCGTTGAAAATGTATCAATATCGTCCGTTCTGCATTCCGCTACGCAATCCGTTCTGCATCCGTTAGCATCCACTTATATCCGCAAAGGCATCCGCGCGATCCGCAGGCAACTCGGCATCCACTCGGACACAGGAGGAAGATGGAACGGATGCAAATGGATGCAGAACGGATGCCTAGCGCGAAACAAAGCTTTAAACGAAAATCATTCGCACTGGGGATCATATCTCGAATATTAAGGATGTCCTGAGGTATCCTAAGGGATGCCTCTAGAATGCAAAAGACAGGTATAATGCCTATAAAAAGGGGGAGAGCAACAATCTGAGATACTATTTCAGACCAGCCAGCCCTGCTGCCAGACCTCTGCAGCCTATTCATCTGCTCTTCCTCATTCACAGACTATTCCAGTCATTCCACGTGGAGTTCTGTTAGACAACAGTCCTTTTGGCACGGCACCATCATTCATGGCCAAACACGTAAGAAGCCAATCTCAGTCCTCTGTGCAACTCTACTACGGAAAGAAAAGGCGGCAAGAAGGTCTGGTCGAAGATGGTTCGCGCAGAAGAGCAGAGAGGACTGTACAGACAAGCTGATGGTGAGTCAGGAACAGAAGACATTGGGCATTCAGAACTTCACTGAGGATGCTCCTCAGCATGTTTTGACGAACTTTTGTGAGCGCCTTGACACCCAGGTTGACCAAGGCAAAACACCAACTTCCGACCCAGCCTGGAACCTTGACTGAAGAGTGGCACTGACTCTGTGCACCTGGCCTCTAGGGAGCCATCATCTAGGGCAGCATATGCCAGATACGTACTGGAGGTGCACCCAACACCAGATCACATCTATATTAACGTGGCAGAGAAGTGGTGTTAGTGCCATCATCGAAGAATACAAGGAGGAACGCTCCTTCCAGCTGCTCCCCTCCACTTGAAGAAGGATGAAGGAAAGTTCGCAGAGCAGTGGAATCAGAAAGTGGAACTTCCCCACACCGTTGGAGCTATAGATGGCAGCACATTGGCCTGCATAAGCATACCCAGCAAGTCTGGTCCACTTATTCTCATCTACCCAAGTGTCTATCTTCAGCATCCTCCCCGCTACATGGTCGATGCTGCTCACAAGTAACATATGTCGCTCAGCAACTACTTTCAGGCTGGTATTAGACCATCACCACGATGTATACACGCAAGTCACCTCATAAGGAGGAACTGAACTGACCTTATCATGGGCTTCCAGGATCAGACCCTGCCACACACACAAGAATGTGCCCTACTCATCGTGGGGGAGTAGACGCCCTTCTCACCTCACAAACCTACCCATGAAGCCCTACCCTCCAAATACTCACCCTGCTGAAGAAGAGGATCTTCAACTTTACAGGCTGTCCAGTGCAGGCGGGTGGAGTAACGCCATTTGGCATCCTGGCCAACAGGTTCCAGGTACTTCTCACACCATCAGCAGCATCGCAGAGACCGTGGGAGAGATTCATGGAAGCTTGCTGCATCTTGGCACGCAATCTATGCGCACCGCTACCAGTTCTTGCAGACAAGGCTTGTGACCACCAAAGGCAAGTGGGGCATGGAGCCTGGGGATTGGAGGCTAAGGGCGAACTGATGACCATTGAGGATGTGCAAGGTCCCAGAACAAGTTTCACGTGAAGGAGAGACGCAGCGCAACTCCTTGAAACACTGGCTTGCAAACTCCCCAGCTGGACAGTGAGAGCTGGCAAGACAGATGGTAAGGATGCTTATGATTGCTCTCCTTCGTTTACGTGCTACATTCACCAACTGACTGTAGATTGTGCTCTGTATGCGTTGCGGTAGTCCTATCAATCGAATCAAGATGACTGTTTAAGTTGTATTATGTTCAAATGTTCGATGATCATGGCTATACATTGTTATTATAATAAAGGCCAAAGGTGTGGCAGCTGGGAGGGTGGACATACAGTCCCACTATGCTTGCACTGGAGGTTTATCCTTCCCACAGCTATTACCCATCCCAATAGGTATCCTGACCCATCCCACTGCTATACTTAAACCCATCCCACAAGCATATGCAAGTAAACCATTTCTAAGTTTCACCATGGACTTATTAAAAAAGAAACCGAAGAAGTGTAGAATCAAAAATAGACTTTAGTTAAAAAACTCATATAACAAATGAGTCTCCCGCACTCCTCTTGGTCGCTCCAGTCTCAGGGTGAAGGGTCCAGGTGCTTTGTGGAGTGGTCTGATGCTGAGTGCCTGTCATCAGTCCTCATGAAGCAGAAGCAAGCAGAACCCCAGCCCCAGAAAGAGCCCGTGCTGCAGAAGCCCAGCAGAACCAGAGTGAGGGCAGGGCGGGATGGTAGCCTGTCCCTCTTGCAAGGGCTGGCACAGTGGCTGAGGCTTGCTGTGCTTCAGCATGGGTGTGGGTTGCTGGGCTGGCAGGGGCTGCAGGAACCAAGCTGGCAAGGAAGGCTTGCAGGCGAGGCAGCACCAAGGCTGGCAGCAGCTGGCAGGCAAGGCAGGCACCACCTGTGCTGATGGCAGGAAGGCTGGCACAAGGCTGGCAGCAGGCTGGCTGCACGGCGCAAGAGCTGCAAGTGGCAGGCATGCAGGCACAGCTGGCAGGAAAGCTGGCAAGATGCAGTCAACCAAGGCTGGGCGAGGCGGCAGGCAGCGAGCACACAAGTACTGGCAGGCAGGCATGAACACAGGCTGGCAAGCAGACTGCTGGCAGCAGGCTGGAGGCAGGCAGACAGCAAGGCTGTCAAGGAGCTGGCGCATTAGATATGCGACAGCCAGACACAATGGCTGGCAGGTAGCGCTGGCAGAGCAAGGCTTGCAGGCAGACTGCAGGCAGGACAGGCAAGCAGTCGATGTCGTGCTGGAGCAGGTCTTCCTCTGAATGGCCACCTGCTTCGAGCTGCATCCGTTATATCCGGGGGT
>BHFT01057682.1:0-11833 GCA_004320025.1 Laticauda laticaudata
TTATATTGTATTATATTGTATTATATTGTATTATATTGTATTATATTGTATTATATTGTATTATATTGTATTATATTATATTATTACAATATTATTATTGTAATTATGATCCATTTATCTATATTAATAAGTAATTATTTCATACTTCAGAAATCATTTTCAATACTATTCTATATTTAATCACAAAATATTCAAGGATACCCACAGGTAGACCCACATATTCTAAACACCATTTTCATTGTTTACAGATGTTAAAACAATCACTTTTGTTTAGAGTGTTTATATCTGTTGTGAAAATATTCAGTGAAATAATAGTTCAACTGATTTTATTTCACATCTTGCTCAACTGCATGCTTGAAAACATAAACATGGATGTTTTATTGTTCCGATCATCTATTTTTGTTGTTGTTGTTGTGAGGCATTTCCTATGGAATCTTTTTTTTCACAAAACAATTCACTCCAAGTGTAGTCTATTATTTACTTAACATCTGTCTTTTCTATTATAGACCAGATTAACAATTCCTTTAAAAAAAAATCAAGACTTTTTTTTAAAAATGCAACTAAAATCACAATTGCTTCTTGTATATCAGAGGAAAAATGTTTTCTTATTGCAGCTGGTGCACTTTGTCTGCTTATTGTGCATGAGAATACAGTATTATTCCTATTTCAAATATGTTCCCTAGAGGACGTGAAAATATTCTCTCCTTTTTTTGATACTGAAAATCTCAATCTCTCTTTTTCTCTCTCTTTTTCCTTTCCCTACCAAACTAAAAAAGATACATTAAACTCTTTAGCACAAGGGCCTTTAATACATATAGTGTTTTGCTTTCTCAGTGCCTGCTGATGTGCACATGTAATACAGTTTTAATCAAAGCCCAAATACTGTACACCTTTCAACAGCATCTTAGGCTGTAGACTTAGACAGTACAATGCTTATTCCACTGAAAGTGGCCACTGGGGAGGCACAATTAGCTGTTCCCATGGAGAAGTTTGTTATAGTAATAAATAATAAGTAGTGTAGGTAGAGATGGAATCAATTAAAGATATTTTTGACGACCCCTAATGGTTTATGGGAATGCTAAATAATTGACAACAACAAGTTTTTGACTCTAAAGTTCTATTGCTGTTTCGGTGCATGTTTCATTGAAACTAAAGTGCAGTAGAAGGAGGCCAGTGGTGATGAGAGTGTTATAAAGGGCAACCTGTTTGTTGTTTTAATGCATCACTGCTTATCAAGGTTGTGCTAGGAATCCAGCTAACTGTTCACCACCTCTTCTGTTTAAACACTTCTTTTTCAACTCTTGAAAAGGTCAAGTTAAATTCCACTTACCAGGTTGTCACTGTCAGGTTAATTAAAAATGAAAATAACTTCTGAGATACATCTGATGATGGAGACAATACAGCAGACTGCCATGGGAAGAGTTTTGGCAGACTGTATGGTCGCAGTAGTGACATTACAGTGACTAAGCAATTGAATAAAGTTAGGATAACCCTAAATAAGTTGTTACCTGAAATAACAGATTAAAAAACCCATCCTGTGTTCGATTTCAATATTTGATGAGGGCAAGGAATTGGACATTACTGGTGATCTCACAAAGTCCTTGTCATACACCAGAATAATAGAATAATTTAGAATAAAATTGGAAGAAAAAGTTATTTATTTAACTGTGAATTAATCTAATTATTTTGAACTATATCATAAACCAAACCTAGTTACCATTTTTACTTCTTTTTTACTTCTATTTATTTTAGTCCAAAAAAAATTAACGTACAAAATTCCAAAAGAAGCAAAAGAAACAAAACACAAAGGAAAACACAAAACAATCAAGATATTAAAAAGTTCATCAAAAGCCAACACATATATACATTACCCCCCCATTGAATACTAATTAATATATTACTATAATATTGATTCCCAGCCCTTGCAAAATAGCCATCCCAAATTATTAAACTAGTAAATCTATTTGCAAATTATTGACATGTCTTCTATATATTATATTAATGACAAAATGTTTAATAGTAGTAGTAGTAGTAATAATAATAGTAATAACAACAACAACATACATTTTAAGAAGATGATGAAGTTGATACCTAGGATGCTGGCAGCAACCCATAACAACCATCAGAGCTAGTCAATGATATTTGTGATACATTTTTGAATGTTTAGTTGACTGAGTTTCATGTTTAATGAAAATAATGATGATGATTATGGTAATGATGACGATGATGATGATGATGATCTAATTCTGGCTGCACAAGACCAAGCCTTCAGGTGAGTGCCACCTTCCAAAGAACCCGANAATGAAAATAATGATGATGATTATGGTAATGATGATGATGATGATGATGATGATCTAATTCTGGCTGCACAAGACCAAGCCTTCAGGTGAGTGCCACCTTCCAAAGAACCCGAAGAAACAGTGGACCACCTGATAAGCTGCTGCAAGGTGAGTGCCACCTTCCAAAGAACCCGAAGAAACAGTGGACCACCTGATAAGCTGCTGCAAGAAGATCATACAGACTGGCTACAAGCAACAGCATGAGAAAATGCATTGGAAGATCTACAAGAAATATCATTTGCTTGAAAGCAAAAACCAATGGACCGTAACATAGAAAATGAAGACGTTAATGAAGACATTGCTCTGGTACTTTAAAATGCCAACAGATGGGCACATGCCACATAACACACTGGACTTAACAACTGTTGATAAGAAAGACAAAAAAGTCTAGCTATTGGATGTGGCAGTGCCCAGAAACAGCAGAATAGAAGAAAAAGAACTGGAGAAGATAACAAAATACAAAGACATACAAATAGAAATAGAATGACTATGGCAAAGGCAAGCAGGGATAGTATCAATAATAATAGGTGCCTTGGGTGCAATCTCCAAACAACCTTGCATATCTTTATAATATTAAGAGTCTTTCATATAAGAGTCTTCTTGCAAATTTTTATTCAAAGCTACTATCTCTGCATATTTTCCATGGCTATTATCAACTAATCAAACTTTTTTTTAAAAAAACTTTCAATCTAAAGCTGCATAGTACCCGACAATTGTTTCTTAGATTTCAGCCACCATCACTTGCCTGTAATTTGATAAATTGTTACTCTGTGTAAGTTGATCCAGGAATAAAAAACACTGAAGCAGAAGAAAGCAAGAAGTATATTATGGTTTTGTTAAAATTCCAAAGCTAATACGTATGAACTATTGTATCAATGGATTCCAGAGGTATTCTATGTATATCAATAGATGAACCATAAACAAAAACATCAGGTGCAAAAGAGCAGGCTCTATTTCAGGCTTAGATTCTAGAAGTTGATTTTCACAGTATCAAGTCTCAATATCATTTCTACTCCCAGCCTGTAAATGGAAAACAACCTGGCATGGGGAGATATTGTTTACTCCATTGTACTTCACTCTGCACTGTTTACTCTCAATTGAAGTTTCAATATCAATTTTATTGAAATCATCTTTGAGCCTGAAATTATCTCTTTTCATTTAAATTTGCACAAATACAGTAGTTCAGTGCACAGTAAAATTGAAGCACCAGAATTTAAAACTTTCAGGGTCTAAGTTTTTTGTAGTCCCTATAGCTCATTTAATAACTACTTGCCCAGCCATAGCTGCAGGGATTACTTTCTTAGTAAGATAACTGGACACAAGAAGTTTACTAAAAGACTCTTCACTGCAGATTAAGCTAATGGTTGTGGAATAGGAAGTTGATAAAATGACAGCAACCAAGCTTTCCTATGGACCTCATCTCTTTGTTGACTGGCTACCGATGTCAACAGGAAGCCTATATTTAAATTAATGATTTTTAAAGTTTTCTATACTTCATTTTCTATCAATCTCCTTTCCTTTTTATTATTGGAAACATGCCTTGAGTTTGCATTCAGTTGAAACCTTTTGGACATTGGCCTGTGTCTGCCTTCCTTCGTAGTAATACTTGTTTTTTTCTAAAGAATTCTATCCTTATTCATAAAGGATGAATGTGATATAAACCTGTGGAATTTTTATCTTTTTTTCATTGTTTCAGGTCAGGGGTCAGCAACCCATAGCTCTGGGGCTGCATGTGGCTCTTTCATCCCTCTGCTATGGCTCCCTATCACCCTATTGCTTCCTGTCATCCCTCCCTTCCCAGTCACTCCTCACGTGTCTTTCTCTGTTTCTCTCTGTGTTTCTCTCTCTATCCCTCTCCTTCCCCCTCTCTCTGTATCTCTCTGATTCTGATTCGGTGGCACCTCATCTGGGTCTCACTGCCCAACAAACTGCAGCAGGAAATGGGGGGATGCTACTTCTGTCCCTTGTTGGTGCTGGGCACACCTTGGTCGCCTTGGAGAGACAAGCAACCTGGTCTCCACCTCGAGACACTGGCCCAACTCAACCTGCACCAATGCCAATGCTGCTGCTGTTGCCAAGGGTGAGTGGGGCAGGGTTGCATTATTGCTCTGCACTGTAATGGGCTCCAGGAGAGACATAGACGGAAGAAGAGAGACAGGCAGACAAACACACAGAGAGACAGAGAGAGATACAGAGAGATACAGAGAGAGAAAGAGAGAGACAGATAGAAAGAGAGAGACAAATACAGAGAGGGGGGGGGAGAGGTGAACAATATTTTTATAGAACTATTGAAATGTTGAGGCCTTTGAGGCAAGTGGCTAGGAGCAGAGCTGAGCCCATCTATAACATCTATAATAGGTGATATAGTATTACAAGTATTGCAGTGGCTACTACAGCTTTTACCTTGAGAGACTGAAGATCTGCATAGAAAGCTGATGCAATGTTGATGTTATTTATAGGCCTGCTGATTAATGAGCAAAGGAGGATTTCCATGGCAGACTGTAATGGCTTCATCAACTATTACTGGATTAATAATATGTATTCTGAAAATTGTGATGGGTGTCTTACGTCTGTTTACCTGATGAACCAACACATCCACAGGCTAAAAGCATTTTCAATAATCATAAATGTTTTATTAGAAACAGAGCTTTTGAACTCTGCAATTGTATCAACAAATGGCACAACTGCTATACAGTGATGAAACTGGCCCTTTTAGTGCTGAAATGTGAAAATTGTTAAAAATGAAAATTTCAAACTGGTGAAAAAAGCAGAGAATTACCAGTGCGACAATATTATGAACATGTAAAGTTGATAATTATTTGAATAATATAAAAAGAATAATATATAAATAAAGGTGAGAGAAATGGTGTTCATGGTATGTTAATGCCATGGGATGAAAGAGGGGGAAAATAACTCACACATGCGACTCTATGAATGTTACCCTAGCAAGTGCTTTTATTTAGCCCATAAAGCTGTATAGAATTACCACTGAAATTCTGGATACTGCTGAATAATGATAGTTCAATTTTATAGAAAACAAATGAATGTATGTAATATTTCTCTTTTTCCNCAAGTGCTTTTATTTAGCCCATAAAGCTGTATAGAATTACCACTGAAATTCTGGATACTGCTGAATAATGATAGTTCAATTTTATAGAAAACAAATGAATGTATGTAATATTTCTCTTTTTCCTTTGAAGAGCATATTTCAACTTTCTGAGTTCTTACCTGTGTCTTTTGGGCATAGGAAGCTAAAGGTTGCTGTGAAAAGAACTGAAAAAATGGACTATTCCAGTGCATTCTGTATGCGGGTGCAATGCAGCTGGTTCAAATAGCACCATNATTTCAACTTTCTGAGTTCTTACCTGTGTCTTTTGGGCATAGGAAGCTAAAGGTTGCTGTGAAAAGAACTGAAAAAATGGACTATTCCAGTGCATTCTGTATGCGGGTGCAATGCAGCTGGTTCAAATAGCACCATATGAACAATACATTGAGATACATTGTCAAGCCCATGTAACATCTTTGATCTTTGATGAATTGAGTGGTTTTCAGGTTTCTGGGTAAGTTTCAAAGTGTTAGTTATTATAAAACACTCTATCTATCTATCTATCTATCTATCTATCTATCTATCTATCTATCTATCTATCTATCTATCTTCTACTTATCTATTTCCTGCCGTTATTATTTTAAAAAATAACACAAGGTGGCATATCCAACACATGTTCTTCCTCTAATTTTCTCTAAACAACAATCCTGTGAAGTGGAATGGGCTGATAGAGAGTGATTGGTCCAAAGTCACACAGCTGATTTTCACAGCTAAGGTGGGACTCTCCTACTTTTTAGCCTGATGCCACTAACCACTGGCCCAAATTGGCTGTCATATGTGGCATATGACACTTATTGACTTAGAGTCAAACAACCTACTCTCCAAAACACAATTTGGTTTCAGGAAAAAATTGTCCTGCAGCCTACAATTTTTACACTGCAAAAACATACGGACTACTCGACTCGACCAGGGTAAAGCAATAGACACAATTTACATAGACTTCTGCAAAGCATTTGATTCAGCGGTACATGACAAACTACTGTTAAAACTAAACTCTTACAGCATTTCTGGATCCTTTCATAAGTGGATTACTACATTCCTGTCAAACAGGCAACAAATAGTAAAAATAGGGAGCTCTATATCAAACCCTGCTCCAGGTAACAGCGGTGTCCCCCAAGGCAGTGTTCTAGGACCCACATTCTTTATACTCTATATAAATAACCTTTGCGACCACATTATAAGCAACTGCATCCTCTTTGTGGATGATGTAAAACTATTCAACACTACCGACAATGCTACTGTCCTTCAAAGCGACCTTGATTATGTGTCTGAATGGTCAGCAATTGGCAACTACAAATCTCAACCAACAAATGCTCTGTCTCACACATTGGTAAAAAAAAATAAATCAGTACATCAAATACAAACTAGGCGGATATGACCTCATTGAGGAGCCTCACTCTGTCAAGGACCTAGGAGTACTCATATCCAATTACTGAAGCACCAAAGCTCACTGTAACAGCATTGCCAAAACGGCATTAAGATTTGTAAATCTAATCTTACGAAGCTTATCCTCTGGAAATATTGAATTGCTAACCAGGGCATACAAACCTTTGCTAGACCAATACTCGAATACAGCTCATCTATCTGGAATCTACACTATATATCAGACATTAATACAATTGAGTGAGTCCAGAAGTATTTCATGAGAAGAGTACTACACTCTTCTGCTCGTAACAGAATACCCTATATCACCAGACTTGAAATTTGGGGCTTGGACAATCTTGAATTAAGCCTACGGTTGGACTTAAGCATAGTACACAAAATTATCTGCTACATTGTCCTACCAGTCAATGACTACTTCAGCTTCGGTCGCAACAATACAAGAGCACACAGCAGATACAAACTCAGCCTTAATTGCTCCAAACTTGATTGCAGAAATTACGACTTCAGCAACAGAGTGGTCAATGTCTGGAATGCACAACCTGTCTCTGTAGTTAAGGCTAGGTCAACTGGCCGACGGATGCAAAATGTATGTAAAAAGGACACAGCGGATGAGCAAATTTTCCATCCATTGTTATCCGTTCTCAAAAGTGCCCCAAATTTGCATAAACAGAGCAGACAACAACGGAAAGGAACAGACAGGACAGACGTGGGGAGGATGTAGTTGGTGATGTGTTAAAGCGGCGTTGCGTGAGGAAGCCTAAGCGTGTGAAACGCTGGATTGGAAAGCAGATTGATACATCCGCAGGGCTTCCGGGGAGGAACAGCAAAGCAGCCGCATAGCAGAAGGAAACGGATGCATGCTAGACAGATGCGACGTATGCGACGCAGCGATTGCATCACGACACCTATAGGATGCATAGCGCGATGCCTAGCGGATGCAAAGCGTTCACTGAGCATGCGGGGAGGATGAATAGGTAAGCTCCGTGGATATAAAAGGGATGCAGCTCGCAAGCAGGTCACCATTCAGAGGAAAGACCTATGCCAGAGACATCTTGAGAGAACACCATGGGGAAGAAGAGGAAGCCTGTGCCTACTCCTGCCAGTCCTGGCAAGAAGGACAGAACCACCATCCGACCCCTGGTGCTGACTCTGAAGCTGCTGGTGCTGCTGCTCCTGGTGCTCCTGGTGTTGCTGCTGCTGTGCTTCTCCTGCTGCTGCTGCTGCTGGTGCTGCTGGTACTGGTTCTGCTGGTGCTGCTGGTGCTTCCCCTGCTGGTGGTGCTGCTGCTGGCTGGTGGTGCTTCTCTTGCCTGCTGCTGCTGTGATGGACAAGCCCCAAGACCCTCAAAGCCCTTCTGCTGAAGGCCTGAAGCCCCTGCCAGAGAAGAAAAAGGCAAGGTAAGGAGAAGGGGAGAGGAAACAGTACTCCATTTCCAAGAACCATGAGGAGGAGGTGCTGAATGGGTGAGGAGAACGAGTACCTGTGGAGGAAGGGCCACAAGCTCTATCGCGACACCAAGTGGAAGCAGGCAGCGTGGAGAGAGAAGGCGGAGAGCCTGGGCTTACACTTCAGATGTCCTCCTGGGGTGGTGGAAGCATATGCACACCTGGTATGGCAAGCTGCACCTGAACAGATCCGGCAGGCCACGGTCAGCTAACTGACAGGGAGAACCTATATATGGCCAGGTGCAGCTTCCTGGAGGGTGAGATCCACCACCGAGGAGCAGCCCCTCTGTCAACCCTCCCCCTCAGACAGCCCACAGAGAGCCACTCCTCTTCCAGCCAGGAGACAGCTACTGTCCAGGGAGGTGTCTTTGGAGCGCCCCATGACAGAGACCCCCCTGACAGCTGCACTGCCCATGCCAGAGGGTGTGGAGGATCCCCTGTCTCAGATGGAGCAAGAAGAGGCAGCCACCAGAGACCAACCCAACCCCACCCCCCAGCTCCACCTCCACAGAAAGCAGAAAGAGAGGCAGACCGGAGGGACCAGAGCCACACTGTCCTCTTGGAGATCAGGACACAATCAAAGCCAGCACAGATCTCTTCTCCCAGCTGGTCCACTTTGACATACCATCCTCCAACTGCAAGCCCTTCATCACGTACATGAGCCAGACCCTCATGGACATGCCCGAGGCCAGTACCAGGCAATGAAGGAGAGGATCACAGCTCTTCTGCACCACCCACCAGGCCCAGCTGAACCTGCTGCTACCCACTCCAGGTCTGCTCCTCCACCCCAGGTGATATCACAGCACTTCCATGGATTTCAGCAGCCCCTCACCTACCAAGCCTACCACTACCAGGACTTCCCATAGCAGAGCAGCCCTTCCCAGTCAGATGCCACAGACGCCACAGACGCCTCTGCTGACCCAGCTGCAGACGCAGACACCCCACTACACTCCTCCTTCCTCCACCCCACAGCCAAGCCTTCCTCAGAACATCTGTCATCAGTGTTGGACCTCACATACCAGGTCCTTGAGGAAGTGCTCTCACTCACGGGACTGAGTCAGCTCTCTGACAGCTTCCTGACACACCATCTCCTGTTGTACTCTCGGGCCAGGCACCCCAATGGCATCTCAGACGAGCACTCAGCAACATCCACGTCCACAGTCCGTGGCCCCTTTACATCTGAGACCATGGGCACACCTCAGAGTGACTGAAAAGAGTGCCAGAGACTGAGTTGTTACCTGTTCACCTTATCTACCTTATCTTGCTTAAAGACACTTTGACTTGGGTCATTTTGCTTTTTAATAAAGTCATACAGTTTGTTATTAATAAAGGTTATCTTTGCTTCACACACTTGGTTCATTTTTTACTTAATCAGTGCTGGGAAAACTTTTGAAACAGGGTTGCATGCCTTGTGGGATGGTAAGATAAGCCTGTGGATGGATAGGCTGTGGGATGGTAAGGATAGCTGTGGGAATAGATAAACCTCCAGTGCAAGCATATGTGGGACTGTAATGGTCCACCCTCCCAGCTGCCAACACAATATGGCCCTTTATTATCAAATAACAGTGTAATCATTGATCAACACATTTTCAACATAAACAAAACTCTTATTAATTCCGCTATTCATTGTAAGGGACTACATACATGGCACAATCTCCTCATGTGATGTTAGACAGGCTGAAAGGAAGCATCCATTCAGCAATCTACCATCCTGTCTTGCCACTCCACTTTGCCTTCTTAGCCCCCCCTTTGGGGGGAAAAAAAAAGAAGTTTTGGGGCCAACCAGTTTGTGTTTTTTTTTTCAGGAGGTTTGTTGCTGCTTCTTCCGCCATGTGAAGCTCTGTTGGGGCCTTGGCACATGCATATCGTTTAGTCTTGCCTCCATTCCCCAGGGTTTCTCCATGTCCCTTGCCTTGTTGACGGTCCACGAGCCTGTTCTGCAACTCTGGGTAGGCGGGTGGCATGAGATTTGTGCAGGATGCAGCAAGCTTCCACGATTTGCTCCTCACGGTCTGTGGGCGATGCTGAATGGTGGTGAGAAGGTACCTGGAACCTGTGGCCAGGATGCCAAAGGCATGTCTCCACCACCTGTTTTTGCCCTGGACAGCCTGCTAGGAGCAGCCTCTCTTCACGGTGAGGTATCTGGAAGTGTAGGGCTTCCATGAGGTAAAGTTCTGAGGGAGAAAAGCGTCCATCATCCACGATGGAGCGGGGCAACATCTTGTGTGTCGTTGGCGTAGGGGGTCTTGGATCTGGGAAACGCATGATGAGGTTGCGTTCCAGCCCCACCCTTGAGGTCACTGGCGTAATATCTGAGCATAATGAAGATGACGCCGTTGCCTTGAAGCGTAGATGTACAATGAAACTTGTAGTCCAGCACCCTGCAACCATGGCAAAGAGGATGATGCTGAAGAAGCCCTTGTAGTTGAAATAATGGACCCTGAGTTGGCTCTGAGCTTTGCAGCCACGTGCTTCCCCAATCTATGGCTCCAACGGTGTGGGGAAAGTTCCACCTCTGATAACACTGCTCTGCAACTTTCTCCAGCCTTCTTCAGTGGTGGACACTCCACGTATTCTGCGATGATGGCCTGCACCACTTCTCTGACCACAATGCTGATGGTGTTGTGTGGACCTCCAGCCATACTGCATGCCTCCTGTAGGTGGTCCCCCTGAGGCCCAGGTGGTGCAGAGTAGTGCCAACCTTCAGTCCAGGGTCCAGGCCTGGGCCGGAAGTTGTGTTTGCCTTGGTCAACCTGGGTCTCAGCGCTCCACAACTTCCGTCAAACATGGCTGGTGGCATCCTATGAAGTGCTGGAATGCACACAGTGTCTTTCATTCCTCAGCTCCACCATCAGCCTTGTCATACAGTTCCAAAATCCGACTCTTCTCGCATCATCGGACGCCACACAGTTCTTGGACGTCTCCTTTTCTTGGCATAGCAAAAGGTGAAACCAGTCTGAAGAGGGCTTGGTTCTGGTGTTGAATGATGGCGGCTACCAAAAGGAGTGTGGCCAATGATCCATGGTGGAGATCAGCAATGGATGATGTGGACGAGCCAGAGAAGGCTGGCAGAGGTCTGACACGCAGGGCTGCTGGACTGAAAGTGAGATCCAGGTGATTTATCGCCCTTTTTATGGAAATGTTCGGGTTTTCTCTCGCGGCTAGGTGTCCTTCCACAAATACTCTAGACATCCTCCAGAACATCCTAATATCCGAGATACATCCCATATAACGAACGTTTTGTCCGTTTTAAATTGCTTTATATTACGAGATGCATCCACTACATCCTTTTCTATGTCTGTGCTACTTAATGCCTGTGTGGACGTTCCACAAACCTTTCACTTCTCCGCTCTTTTCCGCTTTCGCTGGAGCGGATGTGAGTTGCACATATGGATGTCGCAGAGGATGCCAAGAGGATACAGGCAGACCGTGTAATGGATGACAACGGACGTAGAAGACGTTTGTTGGCCCGTATGTGTCGTGGATGTATATAGTACCGGCGGAAAGTTCATGCCGCTCAAAAGTTTTTGGTTGCAGCTCAAACTTCTTGAGCAGAATGA
>BHFT01057683.1:3782-18034 GCA_004320025.1 Laticauda laticaudata
CCCCCCCCCCCCCCCGAGAGCTGTAACATTATTTGTGAACATTTTTATGACACCAAACGGTTCCTGCCGGAGCGGGTGCCATTCTTTAGCTGGGAAACCATATGGCACGCCGCATAATAAATAAGGTATTGTGATAGTTAATGAACCTAATTGCCAGCGAAGACTTTAATACAAAGCCGAGGCTGCTGAGAATTTAGCGTGGCATCAGGGAGCTCCCCCGACTTCTGTGGCTTAATTTAAGTTCTATATTGCAAACTCCAGAAAATAATTCTAAACCCTCCTGCTGGAAAAGCAACCTGCTGCTAGACTGTGATTATACCGCATTGCTAAAAAAAAAAACCCACAAAAAACAACAACCCCAAACCCTAAAAAGCAGAGCTGCGTTTATTTTATATCTTCCGTTTAACCCTTGCTAGGGTAGCTATGCCAGCTACTTAAGCCCAAGCTAAGAAGCCAAAAGAAGACAAGATCTTGAAAGCAGAGTTCCCTCTTCTCCAGGCCATTCTTTCCACTTTAATGGCAGCAGCAAGGTCTTGCAGCTTGCAACATGGTGATTTTGGGAGTCGAAGCAGAGAGACTCTGAGTAGTAGCCAAACTGCCATGGTTTACCCATCCAGCAACTTCTGACTGCCCTTCACAGAAGAAGGCGGCTCCATTCAGTTTAACCACTGCTATTTTAAACATTTCTTAAACATTGTCACTCCTGTTGCTGACCATCTGTGCTCCAGAGCAATGTTGCAAGAAAATCCCTTGGGCCTCAGAGGAGGACAGGTGGTGGAGGGTATAACAGAAAAACAGATTGGAAGGGACCTTGGAGGTCTTCTAGTCCAACCCCCTCTGCTCAAGCAGGAGACCCTGTATCCATTTTAGATAGTCCAATCTCTTTCTAGAAACCTCCAGTGATGAAGCAACCACAACTTCTGGAGGGAAGCTGTTCCATGGATTAAGTGTCCTCACTGTCAAGAAAGTTATCCTTGGTTTTATGTTGCTTCTCCTCTTGATAAGTTTCGTTACTGTCTACGTTAATGAAAAGAAGGACTAGGGGTGACATGACAGCAGTGTTCCCATATCTCAGGGGCTGCCCCAAAGAAGGGGGAGTCAAGCTATCCTCCAAAGCAACTGAGGGCAGGACAAGAAGCAATGGATGGAAACTGATCAAAGAGAGAAGCAACCTAGAACTGAGGAGAAATTTCCTGACAGTGAAAACAATTAATGTGCAGAATAAAGTCATTCAGAAGAATAAAGCCTCCAGAAGTTGTGAATGCTCCAACATGGAAAGTTTTAAAGAAGACAATTAAGAACCATATAAGGCTTCCTGCCTGAGCAAAGGGTTGGATTAGAAGACCTCAAAAGTCCCTTCCAACTCTGTTATTCTGATTCGTTTCCATCCATTTAATGCGGGTGAAATAAATTGCTTTTATGTGGCAAGATTCTGTCTATAAGTGAGGAACAATAAAGGACACCACTTAAAAGTAACTCCATGTGCTTTGGGTTTCGGGGGCCTGATGGGACAGGAGGAGCCTGCAGGTTTTAAGTTCGTGCTAGGACAGGAACTCCATTGTGCGCTTCCAACATTCCTTCAGAAGATCTCCTCTACACAGGACACAATCTTCTAAAGTGGACTCTGTGTCACATGTCATGTGCAGAGTGCAAAGAAGCCCATAATGTGCTTGCTCTCAGGATATTCTTGTGATGGGACTTTCACAGGCTTTCAGCTGATGGTTCCATCAAATACTTTCAAAGAAAGCTTCTCTTGGCTTCCAGGATCAGGTCCCAGAAGAGCTACCATTACCAGCTGGATCTTGGGGATGCCGTATGATGCTGGTTGGGCAACATCTGTCCCTGTTGTGCCCAGGAGGACAGAATTCATTTTAGGGAGGCCCACAAAAGCACCACAGATCCTGTGGTGGGGAAGCTCTCACAGGTGACTTCGGCTTTCACACATCAACCGTGGTCCTTGCAAGCCTCCAGATGTGATGGAAGCAGCCGAGACGAACCTATGGAGGCAGGAAGGCATCCACAGAGGGAAAATGCCAAGATGGAGGCCCTGCCTCGAATGGACTTAATATCGGACATAAATACCCTTTTTACAGTCACCGAAAGGCTGGGAGCTGCTGAGTGGGTCCCCCACCTCTCTGAGAGTGGAATATTTTATAGCGATGCAGATCAAATGAAAGAGGCTGAGAATATATATTAAAAAAAAAAAAAANGAATATATATAAAAAAAAAAAAAACAGAGGAGGAGGAGGGAGATAATTATTTGATGGAGCTCTCTTAGGATACGCCACAGCAGGGAACACTTACAGAGAATACATATTACCGAGCAGCCACGGCTATTCAAGCTTCAAACCCGCCTATAAATTGTCACTGGAGAAAATTGGAGGAGAGAAATGGAGAAGGGCTGAAGTGCCGGGCACATTATTAACGTTCGGGTTCCGCTTCCCACCTCACTGGCTTGCTGGCGCTGTCGGGAGATGCGCAGCCCTGCAAGTAAAGAGGAGGAGGAGGAGGAGGAGGAGGAGGAGGAGGAGGAGGGGCAGCGGGGGGGGAGAAACTGCATCTCATAAATGTCGAGGAGGAATTATAGCCTGAAAGCTACAGTAAAAAGATGGCACCATTTATCTTGCTACCATCTGTGCACGATCGTTTGGCCCGGTGGCGGTATCCTGCGCCTGGAAAAGTTTTATTTCTCTGGTTGCGTCGCGCCTTTCATCAGGGGAAATCAGGGCAGGGTTGGAAAGGAGCCTTCCGTCCTCGGCCCAGGGGTTGCAAAGGCATGACAGGTCTGTAGCAGGGAGTTCCACTGGCGTTACAAGGAGTCCTCGGCTGCAATGGGGACCGGAATTTCCACTATGGAGCAGGATTAAGTGAGCCGCATCTGGTTTTTGTGGTCTTTCTTGCCATGGTTGTTAAGTGAAACACTGCATTTGTTAAGTGAATCAGACAGTCATTAAGGGACCGTCCTTTGCCGGTCACATCTAGCCGACCCCTTACAGAGGGAGGCAAGGAGTGTTGCAGATCCCGTCCCCTACGGAGATCCATCTGGTGAGACCCAGAAGAAGGACCTTCTTCATGGTGGCTCCCTCTCTCTGGAACATCATCCCCCCTCAGAGACAAGAGTGCCCCACCCACTCTGACACTCTTTTGGAAGTCCCTGAAGACGTGGTTCTGCCAACAGGCCTGGGGAACCCAGAGTGGGATGGAGCCCATTAAGTGACTGGTATCAGTGGTGGGATTCAAATTTTTTTACCACCGGTTCTGAGGGCGTGGCTTGGTGGGCGTGGCAGGGGAAGGATGCTGCAAAATCCCCCTTTCCTCCCCACCCCACTAGCCTGCTTTCCAGCTCCGTTCTCCTGTGCAGGGCAACCGATCAGCTGGGACTCAATGGGAGGCAGAGAAGAGATGGGTTGGCAGGGCCAGTCGGAGGGGGGATTGGCCGGTTCTCCCAACACCTCAAAAGTTCCGCTATCGGTTCTCCAGAACTGGTCCGAACTGGCTGAATACTACCTCTGGCTAGTATGAATGTGTATCGTCATCAGGGTGGGAAGGTGGGGCTTATTATTTTATTATTTTTCTTTTTACTTCTTTCACATTGTGCTTTTATATCCTTGTAAGCCGCCTTGAGTCTCCATGTGGGGGTAGGCAGCAGTATAAATTTTCTAGATTAATAAATAAACCATGGCTGGCTGGGGAGTTCTGTGGGTTGAAGTCCACAGGTCTTGTCTGAAATGGCATAGGGTCTCCTGCTTGAGCAGGGGGTTGGACTAGATGACCTCCCGGAGCCCTTCTAACTCTGTGTTTCTGTTAAGACTGGATACCCCCTGTCCCTTCCAAGCCTTGAATGGGTCATCAGGTCACCTTCACCCATCCACATCTCACAAATTCATGGGAAAAAGGCCAGAGGTTGGGCAGAACTTGGCATGAAGTCCAATTACAGCAAGATTGGCGCAAACTATGCTGGTCTCACTGGCACCCCAACAAATGACCCAGTTAGGTAATTCACAGGAACTAGTTGCAGAACTCAAGTCATTTATACAATATTTATACTCATCTTCCCTTTGGATCCCAAGCCAGGATTCAAAGTAAAGTGAGTTTGCCTGTAACAGGGGTATGCCAATGCTGTTTTTGTTTTTATTTTCTTTATTCCATTTATATGCCACCCGTCTCCCAGAGACATTCTCCAAACACACAGGGCTTTTCAAGGGTGGGTAATACTTACCAATTCTGAGCTGCCCCCACCCTCAAAAGAATACCTGGAGTTAAGAGGGGGTTAACTAAGGATATTTTGCTTGCTCAGAGCTTCCAAAGGCTCCAGATCTTTTTAGGAAAGCCTTCCTTAAGGTGGCCATAGGATTTTTGATCCCTAACAGGCTACAGGGCCTCTTGTAAAATTAGTTCTTTTATAAATACCGTGTACAATCATGTTTTTACTGTAAATGTAAACGTGCAAATTATTTATGCCTATAAAATATAGTCTCTATTCTGAAGAGGGTTTTGAAACCAGCCTGTGGATATTTTTAGCATGGTGGGGGAAGAAAACACACACACACAAGGGAGCATTGCTCATCTCCCTGAATGAGACAGTAATGGAGAGGAACACAAGAAGGCCCATCTCTTTTGGTGCTCCTCCTCCCTGTGGAGGATGGGAGTTGTAGTCCTACCCATTTCCCAGAGCACCACAAGGCAGGACAAGAATCAATGGATGGAAACTGATCAAGGAGAGAAGCAACCTGAAACTAAGGAGAAATTTCCTACCAGCGAGGACAATTAGCCAGTGGAACAGAAGTTGCCACCAGAAGTTGTGGCTGCTCCATCTCTGGAGGCTTTTAAGAAGAGACTGGACCTTCCTGAAATGGTAGAGAGTTTCTTGCTAGAGCAAGGGCTTGGACTAGAAGACCTTCAAGATCCCTTCCAGCTCTATTCTGATCGAGCTGAAGGCAGAGGCTGGGAGGAAGAGCCCTGATCCACAGTCGTTTAACCTGCCCTTCGGCTGCAATGGATTCCTGCTTATGGGGAGCCCAGATACCTCCCCATTTGGGTGGTGCACTTCCTAAGCACTTTCAGCCTAGCAAGGAGGGGCAGAGAGATGGAAGCCTCCTTTACAAGCGAGATATCTGTGCAAAGGGAGCCATAAATGGCAAAGCAAAGTGGCAGGTTTGCCAAAAACACCATCAAGTTTTATATTCCTGAAAGCAAGAAATAAAAGACTGAAGAGATTTAAACAAAGAGGATAAGAGGAGCCTTGTGAGTGTGTGTGTGTGTACAGTAAAGCTATCTCTAGGCTGCAATTACTGACTTTTCGGTGACTGCATAAGCAAGACAAAATCTTAGCCCTTAAAAAATAAAAAGGCCTGAGGAGTCTTCTCACAGGAGGCAAAAAACCACCAAGCCAAATGGCCGGAGGTGGACTATGTTTGACCTACATCCCTTCGTTCTCCCCAAGTTACGACTTACAAAGAACTTGGTTATAAAAAGAGGTCAACCCCATAAGAGGAGTCAAGGAGCATCAGGCAGGATGCAAAATGCAATTTGGCACGCCAGGTAATTAGCCAGTTAATGGTGAGAGGCCATTGCATCTCTGGATCTGCAGTGGTGCTGCACATCTGGGCACTGGAACGTGAAGCAAGGCAAGACTTGGCCAACTCAATAGCCTAGAATGAAGACTTTAGATGTCAGATAGAAAAGGGATGCTTCGCATTCGTATCTTTGATGTTTTTACTCAGGATTCCAAACACACAAACACAAACATACTCATCCAAATTGTGATTTGAATTCCCGCTCTTTAAGCACCCACCACAGATTGCACACTAAAGGGCACGAGTCAATACTGCTCTCCCAGCGTGTGCAAATGGGCTCCCAGAAATGCACCTTTCCACTGAGTTGGGAATGGGAAAGGGGGTCTGTAGCTTTTTTTTAGCCCAGTCATATTGTGAGATGCCCAGAAGTTTTTGCTGGATCCCAGAAGAGTAATTGGAGAACAGTGCTTGAGAAAATAAAGTGGATGTTATTATCCCTTAAAAGCTCTGTTGTTTCTCTCCCTTTTATAACATGGAAGGGCGAGGGCTGAGTGCCCAAGCCGTTTGATCTTCTCTCCCCACCCCCAAAGCACAATTAATAAGAATTTGGGGTTTTATGGAAAAGTTAGCTGTGCTTAGCATTACCAACACTGGACTGCATTCATTTTGACTTTGCTTGGGAAGGTGGTTGCATGCAAATTAACATCGGTTTATACCTGCCTTCCTGCTTCCAGTGGGAGGGGATGGAAAATGCAGTAAGTGGTTCAAAAAACGGTTGTGAAGCCTCAGTTTTGAGCATGAGCCCAAGGAGATCCCTGTTGGGAACACAGCCCATAGCAAAGACAAGGGGAATTTAATGGGGAATTTAACCAGGATGTGGATTAGCAAAGCTAGGCTGAGGTTCACACACCCTGTGGAAGTGCCAGAGCCTAGTTGGCACCAGGCATAAGGGGAAAAGATGGTCAGCTGAGGAATTATGGGGGTTTAAGTCCACATGTCTTAAAGTTGCGAAGGTTGGAGGCCCCTGCTCTAGTTCACCGTGTGGTGCAACCACAGGCAGGGCCTCCAGCTCTGGACCTGCAAGATCTTAAACTAGGCCAGGTGTTGAGGTAATTCTTTTAAGACTTGTGGACGTCAACTCCCTGCAGAGCTGGCTGGGGGAATTCAGTTGAAGTCCCCAAGTCTTAAAAGTTGCCAAGGTTGGACAGGCCTGAGCTAAGTGGTTTCAGCCCCATGCAAGTCTCAGCTGGAGACCTTCCCCTTGCCCCAAACCTCCCTGAGAGCAGCTCACGACCTCAACCTGGGCAGCTCAATTCCCGTGGAATCACTCCTTGTTTGCCCAGGAGCTCTCAGCATCTCTGCCTGGGCAGCTCTGCCAGTAGGCCAGGTGCTGGGTTGAGGGCCTTCCCCTCCCCCTTTTCCTGCCGTGCCCCCCCCCCTCATCCCTCTCCCTCCCCTTCGCCAGGCTCTGCACTCTGCTTTTCCCAGGCCTTCCCCGACATCTAGTGAGAAGCGCCTGGAACTGCAAGGCTGCCTTAGCTCTGGGAGAAACAGTCCCTTCCGAAGGAAGTCAGGCTTGGGAGCTTCCTGGTGACTGCAGTAATATTTTAAATCCTTTTGACTGTCTGGTGTGGGTTCTGCTATTTGGGGCGAAGTTGTTAAATTGTGAAGATTTCATGGTTGTGTGTATTGCCCAGGAGAGGCGCACGAGAGTGCCCATCGTCCCTGCCCAACTGTTCCCATTTATTCATATTCATTTCTTATGTCTATACTTATACCTGTTTATACTTACAGGTTTATATGTTATGTTCATACTTATACTTGTTTTCTCATACATGCTTGACAAATTAAACAAAATATAAATAAATAAATAAATGCTGGGCATTTTTCAAAATATCCACTTTATGAACAAGAATTCCATGTTTTTACTGCCTGATGTACATCCAGCCAAAAACACTGAGGTTGCTGGAGACTAGCATGGACTGAGTGCAGGATTAACCCTAAGTTGAAGACCAGACTAACAATCAAGCAATGAACAATACCCCAAAGAACAACCAACTCCGACAAACAATCAAACAGTATTTAACAGTTTAATCAAGAAGAAAATAATACTCCTGCCAACACTGACAGGGCAAGCCACTCATGTATAAACAGCAAAACCCAGCCCCTACTGGCACCGATGATGTTACCTAATTAGTTCATGAAACTTTGCAAGAAAACCACCAAGCTCATAGAGCATCAAGGATTCTCCAGCAAATGAATGAACAAGCGAGTGAGTGAGTGAATGGATGAATAGCCATCTTCCCCACCAATACCAACAGGGTAAAGCCACTATATATAAACATAAAGGAAACCGCTCTCCTTTCTAGCACTGATGATGTTCCCTAGTTGGGTCATGAAATGTCTGCATGAAGACTACCAAGCTCGGAGAGCACTAAAGTCTTCACTGGGATCTGTGAATGGACCAGGTCCATTCAGAGCAGAAGCAATCCAGCACCTGGGATGCCTTCCCTCCCAATTCCCACCAGGAAGCAAGTCCTTCATTTCATCAAACCTCTTGCTAGCACTGCTGATGTTACCTAGTCGGATAATTAAATATTTGCACATAATGAAATATTTGCAAGCCCAAAGAGCACCAAGGACTCCACAGTTCAACCCTGAGCTACATTCATTCTCTTCTATTGGTGGGCACCTGAAAGCCAGCAGATCCTTGATCCTGAAGGAAACTTTTTTTCTTATAAACTTTATTCAGTTTTTCCAACAATTTAAAAACGTAAAAGAAAGCAATTACAACAATGTTGAAGACATCATTAACATATCTTTACCATATTCTTATACTTAATTTTCTATTGCACTATGATTATTACATATTAATTTTTCTGTCAGTTCTCTATTCCTTACTCCTTACCTATTTCACTTGTTACGTAGTACATTTTCTATTAATTCTACATTCAGTACATGTAGCTTCATATTCTTTAATCTTTAATCTTTCTCTCTGCTTTGTCAGCAGTAACCAAGCAAGAAATCTTTGGAAGCTTCTTCACATCCTGCATTAGGCAGAGGGACACCAGGAGAGGGAGCCGAAGGCTGAACAAAGTGAGAAATCCTTGAGTTTTTAAGGGCAGCGCAACATCTGTGTGAATTACCCTTATTCGATTTTTATCCTGCCTGCCTGCCTGTCTCTGTCTCTCTGTCTCTCTGACTCTCTCTCTCTCTCTCTCTCTCTCTTTATCTATCTGTCTATCTATCTATCTATCTATCTATCTATCTATCTATCTATCTATCTATCTTTCTATCTATCTATCTATCTATCTATCTATCTATCTATCTATCTGTCATCTATCTATCTATCTATCTATCTATCTATCTATCTATCTATCTATCTATCTATCTATCTATCTATCTATCTATCTATCTATCTATCTGTCATCTATCTATCTATCTATCTATCGTGTTTTCACCCAAGGGAGTTTCCAGGCAACCCAAGTGGTCCTTCAGTCCAGCAGAGAAATAGTCCATGGCCACAGGCCAGGCCCTTGAATTTCATTTTTCATGTTTTGAGCATTTGCGTGAGAACAACAAGCATTCCTCCCTACAGAAAGAAAAACAAAGGCCGTATTGAGATTTCACAATATTTCAACATCACAACCTCCACTGTTTGTCAAGGGAGTATCCCCCACCAACACCAAGCAAGAAATCAATCTGGACGCTGTCTTTGAGTCTTTGTTCATGTGCAACCACAACCAACTCTTCGGAGACTTACAAATGGAGTCCCGGCAGGATAAATCAGGAAGGCCTTTGCAGAATTCGTTTGCTTTATGAAATAGTCAAGGGACTCTAACAGTCCCCAAAGCCCAGGCTGAAGTTTGATAGGAACAATCCCAACAAAATTTACCTGTGTTCTTTAGCTAATGGTTGCAATCCTTTCTGGTTTGTTTGCTCTTAAACTTCCGAATGGGGGAATAGTTTGTGTCCCACTTCATGATTTGTAGCATCTTATTAGAGACATGACCAGTGACGAGAGACTTTGTGGGAGCTCCTGAAAGATGCTATGAGTCCCACACTGAAACATCAATGTGAAAAATAAAATCTCATTTTCTCTCTTTTTTAAAAACACATCGTTCTGGAAAACACATCGTTCTCTTGATTTCATATTTGCTTCAGGCATTTTTAATCCATGTCTCAGCTGACCATCTCCCTGGAACAGTTTCGATGAGGTCTGCAAAAGAACTTAATCTGCTGGTTTTCAAGATCTGCCCTGCAATTTGGCAATGACACTTCTCAGCATGTTAGACCCAGTTATTATAAACATCATTTAGTCATTATTAATGGTCCTTTTTAGTGATGAGTCTTTACTGACCTTATTTTAAAGTTCACCCAAATGCTGTATTTTGCAAATGTGTTTATTTGTTGGAAAATGTATTTTGAAGGAGTTTAATTTTTCAGTCCAAATGTCCAGCTGCATTTGCCGCTGATAGGCTGAGGGGAACTGCTGGCCAAGGCCATCTGGCACAGGAACTACTCATCTGGGTTATATCTGGAAACTTCTGTCAGGGAGTGTCTGCATTTGATATCTGCAAACCCAGAGACCACGTCGTGATGGAATTCACTGGAGGGGACGTTTACCAGAAGGAATTCAATCCCAAAATTTACCTGGAATATTTTCATTTTGGGAAAGGGTCCGTTGAAGATGAATTCCTAGAGTTTATTTTGAAATGCTTTTGCAAAATCTTTACTTCAGGTAGGTGATCCAGTCACTGCTGCAACTTTGAAGGGGGAGAATATTCATTAAAAAAAAAACAGGCAAACTGTAGCTCCAGGGAACTAGATAGGACTTTACTAAAAACGCTGAGTCAGGGACTGACTTATTTTTAAGCAACTTTTCGTGCCTCTGACAGGTGGTTTTCTTCAAGCTACATTAAGTCCATGGCCTTGCTGATTGAATGATCCTGTGGACTTCTTATGCTTTATTTCATATGTGTCGTTGCCGCATCTCTGCATTCAGACATCTATAACTGGTGAACATAAAACCTAATAAAACACAAGGGGAGAGGGATAAGATTCTAACAAATGAATTTACAATGCATTGGAAGCATTCTACATAAATGTGTAGAAATTTTTAAAAAAAATCAAAGCAGGAAAAAGTGGAGGAGTTAAACTGCATTCAAGGACACAGTGTAGGGTAGAATCTTCCAAATACAATCAGGTATTCTCTGGGCTTTAAACATTTGGGCTGTAAAAATGGTTTCAGTCTTCCCAAGGATGATTTTTTTTAAAAAAATAAAATGCTACAGTTGAATCATCGTTCTTTTGCGTAGGGAAATCAAAAGTTTTCTTGATCCCATCAGTTCAACATCAACAGGGAATCCACGCATGACTCTCCTGGGCAGAAGAGATTGGAGGGGATAAGCTTGAATTTTTTCCCCCTTCTCTCTCCCCCCCTCCCCAAATCTTCCTCTCGTTTATGCCAGGAGTCCTGAAAGGTGGCACCCTGATTGATATTGGCAGTGGCCCCACCATCTACCAGCTACTGCCTGCCTGTGGGTCCTTTGAGAACATCATAGCCACTGATTATCTGGACAAGAACTGCCAGGAAATTACAAAATGGGTGAAGAAGGAGCCGGGCGCTTTTGATTGGTCCTCGGTGGTGCAGTATGTGTGCCAGCTGGAGGGGAACAGGTAGGGAGGATGTGCCCATGGGAAAAAAAAACTAGGGGCTTAGTCTTACAACTGGTCAGGTCAAAAGTCCCAGAGAAAGTTCATTATTGGCTAATGGCAGGAATGGCGAAAGGCCATCCAAGCAACTTTCCAACTCTCTGTGTGGGAAAGGAGAGGCCATGCTGATTAGAGACAAAAGGGACAGAGGTGGGACAGAGGGAAGGGATCAAGCAGTTCAAGAAAAATAGAGCAAGGGCAAAGAGAGGGTGGGGTGGGAGGAAATATTCGGCCAGGGGAGTGTGGAGCTGCTATGCCAGCTCATTGGTGAAGCTTAGATGTTAACGATAGGTGAAAATATTTGTAGCTCAGGGTTGAATTGTGGAGTCCTTGGTGCTCTCTGAGCTTGGTTGTTTGCTTACAGACATTTCATGTCCCAACTAGGGAACATCATCAGTGTTAAAAGGGAATGGGGATTGCTCTCATTTTATATACTAGTGGTTACCTAGCTGGATAACGAAACATCTGCAAGCAAACAACCAAACTCAGAGAGCTTCACGGACCCCACAATCCTGATGCATATTTAACACATTTCCCTCTCAAAATTCTTTATTTTTTGAGTCCCTATAATGACAGGAATGTTGCTTTGGTTGTTGAGGGTATCTATCTCAGGCTGCACATACCAGCCAAAGAGACTTCAGCCATTCTCCTTCTCAACATACTTGGCTGGTACTGGAGAGCTACTTCAAGCCACCACTTCTTAGCTGGTTCTGTTGCATTCCAGAGAGGTCTCAAAGCCGTCTGTTTATTGACTTTTCGATATCCCTGCAGGGAGACGTGTGCAGAGAAGGAGGCCAAGCTGCGAAGAAGCATCAAGCAGGTTCTCAGGTGTGACGTCCACCAAAGCAACCCACTGGCTCCCATCTCTCTGGCCCAGGCTGACTGCCTTCTGTCCACAGAGTGCCTGGAATCCGCCTGCAAAGACCAGGCGAGTTTCCAGGCTGCCTTGAAGAATCTCAGTTCTCTGCTGAAACTTGGGGGACACTTGGTACTTGGTGGAGTTTTAGGGTGCACGTTCTACAGGTTGGGCCCTCGTAAATTTTTCAGCATGCTCTTCACGGAAGAAATCCTGAAAAACGGCCTGAGCACCGCTGGGTTTGCCATTGTAGAGTTCAGTACGGAGCCCAGAGTTTTCAAGACCAACATGGAGGACTGTGATTTCTCCGGGAAGTACGTCATTCTTGCCCGTAAGGACAAGGAAGTGTAAACCCTGTGGCTCTATTGTATCTTAAAAGCCACAACATCGCTTTGGATCTGGAACATGCTTGTTCCAAGCCCATCTCTACTACAGTTTTAGCTTTCTAAATGTTGTATGAAGGCCATCATAACCCATCACATACGTCTGTTGGGAGGTCACACCCCAATAAAGATGGAAGGGGTAAAAATAAAGCACTTTCTAAAACAAGCATGCCTCGTCTTGGTCTATGTTTAGTGAACATTGAGTGAAAAATAAACAAATCATGCAGCAAACAATGAAAATGTCAGCATTCACCTGGGTTTTCATGAATGGGCCAGTTTTATTT
Organism: Laticauda laticaudata; assembly: GCA_004320025.1. Classification (NCBI taxonomy): domain Eukaryota; kingdom Metazoa; phylum Chordata; class Lepidosauria; order Squamata; family Elapidae; genus Laticauda; species Laticauda laticaudata. The sequence goes on from BHFT01057683.1 coordinate 16,537, forward strand.
ATTTATTAACAATAGCACTTAGACTTATATACTGCTTCACAGTGCTTTATAGCCCTCTCTAAAGTGGTTTACAAAGTCAGCCTCTTGCCTCCAATAATCTGGGTCCTCATTTTACCCACCTGGGAAGGATGGAAGGCTGAATCAACCTTGAACTGGTCAGGATCAAACTCCTGGCAGTCAGCAGAGTTAGCCTGCAATACTGCATTTAACAGGAAGGAAGGAAGGAAGGAAGGAAGGAAGGAAGGAAGGAAGGAAGGAAAGGAAAGGAAAGGAAAGGAAAGGAAAGGAAAGGAAAGGAAAGGAAAGGAAAGGAAAGGAAAGGAAGAAGGGAGGAAAATAGCAATAGCACTTAGACTTATATACCACTTTACAGTGTTTTACAGCCTCTCTAAGCAGTTTACAGAGTCAACCTCTTGCCCCCAACAATCTGGGTCCTCATTTTACCCACCTCAGAAGAATGGAAGGTCGAGTCAACCTTGAGCCTTGTGGGATTCGATCTGCCAAATTATAGGCAGCCGGCAGTCAGCAGAAGTAGTCTGCAGTACTTCACTCTAACCACTGTGCCACCCAGACTCATATTAATGGGAAGTGTTGACTTTTCAGTGAGCTTAAAAAGTCTGGCCACCGGGATTAGCCAAAGTTTCTCTCAGGCTGTGATCAATACCCAATACACTCCATTAAAACAGAACTTCTACCTTTGGGTAAAGGAAGAAGAAGAAGAAGTCCTTCAATCCTCTTGTGTTTTCTACCTGGTGGTCCTGAGACTTGAACTGCATTTCTCAAACACCAGCCAGAGCTTCTCAGTCTAAGGGGAGTTCCTTGGCCACGTCTGCCAAGATTCGAGGGGGAACTGAGAAGGGGGCAGCCCCCAGGAAAACCCACCTCTGCCTTTTGCAGAGTCAGAAGCCCCACGGAGGAGGGCAGAGGAGCCAAGCGCCCTGGGTTCCAGACTGGAGATTCCTGAATTTCAGACAGATGAGCGGAAAACAACAGTTTAGGCTTTCCTCTGAAAATGCCACCAACAAAACATCGACTGCAGAGAACACAGAGTTGGATACCCAGTTTCTAGTCCAGCACCTCCATCTTTACACCAAAGTAACTCATTTTTTGAGTTGGCAAACTGCACCGAATTACAAACTAACAAAGCAGGTCAAAGAAGGTCACCTGCTCAACAATAGGTCACAGACGAGGGTTCTTGTGGGGCAGGTTGTAGGCAGGACAGCATTCCTGGAGGGTTTCAAGAGACATTTCTTAGGGCCTTTGTATCTGATGGGCTTTGGCTCATAAAGTTTTTTTGCAGATTTGCAAATTGCCAGGCGGTTTTGAAGGGCAGAGGTTCTTACTTATTATTTATTTACTTTGGAATGTTGCTATCCTGCCTTTATAAATAACTAGCTCAAATCCCATGCTTCACTACAAAATTATGTGATTGGGCTTAGTGTTTTGGGAGGAAAATAAGGGGGGGGGGAATTCTGCCTCTGCCTATCAGTATCCATTG
>BHFT01057684.1:0-54635 GCA_004320025.1 Laticauda laticaudata
ACCAACGGATGGCAAGTGTTTCTCTCCGTTTTACATCCTCTTTCCATCCGTTGGTGCTGTGTGACATGGGCTTAAATTTCCTTTGTTTTTCCTTTAAGCCACGTTTTTTTGTTTTGTTTTTGTTTTAAAGAAGTGTTGCTGTTTGATAGATTCAAATGGAGAAGATTTGAATGAGCTCACCAATCATGTACTTTGCAGTTTGGAATGGATGAGATTTGGGTGGGGGTTTAGTGGGGGTTGTCCAATCAGCTGAGTGGGAATTTAAATTCAGGCTGACTAATAAGAGGCGTGATTTAAATGGAGCTGGATGATTTATATGGATTTATATCAATTCTCTGTGAGTCTCCTTTGTTCTCCCCAATTAGCAGCCATTTAGAATTACAGTCTTTTGCTCTCCTCCAGTCCCAATTCCCTTTCAGATGTTTAGGATTACCCTCTGTCAGTTTCGTCTCTTTCTCTGCAGTTCAGATTCACACTCTACACCAGTCAATCTTCACTCCCAGAATCAGTCTCTCTGTAAGTATCTGAATAAAACTCTCATCTAAACAAAGCTCATCCTGGCTCTTGTCTGTATCCACTCTCTGCTATTCACTCTCTGCTCTCATTTATTCACAGCTCATGTTGGCTCTTATCACTATCCGCTCTCTGCTATCCATTCTTTGCTCTCTGCATGCCCTATTCTTTATCTACCAGTCCCAGTTCTTTCAGGTCTCACCCATTCAAAATGGTGTCCTACAGAATGGAGTCTTAGGCTCTCCTCTTGGGATAATGTCCTGGCTCACTCTCTCTGCTCACTCTCAGGATTGCTGGCAAGTTCTCAGTTCTTAGAACCTTCTGAAACCTTTCAACAGTCCCAGTTGAGGTAGATTGCGGCTCCATTGGCCCCAGACCCCATATCCTGTCTCCAGCGATGCGGTTAGCCATTCACCTCGATCATCATCTTTTTGCACTTATCTACAAAATTCCTACAATCACAACCATCTAAGAAATTAGGACTTTTCATTGGAAAGGTTCATTGGACCTTTCTGCATCAATAGGATTATCAATCATGTGACAGTAGAATTGTCTCTTCCAAAAACACTTAGACAAGTCCACCCAGTGTTTCACATTAGCTTACTCAAACAGAAAGTGATTTCAACTCTCAGACCACCTGCAACCACACCACCTACTCCCATCATGGTAGAGGGTTAACAAACTGTTGAAATCAAGAAAATCCTTGACTCTAGAATCCATAGGGGGAAAACTGAACACTTAGTTGCTTGAAAACATTTACTCTCATCACAAAATGAATGGGTAGCTAAACAACACATTAGAGCCCCCATATTACTGAAACAATTTCATTCCCAATATCCTAACAAACCTTACTAACATATTATAATGAATTTATTTTCTATTTCTTTTTTGGTTTCAGGTGAACCTCTCTTTTTTCTAATGAAGGCGGCGTGTCAGATCCCAAAAAGTGATACTGCCATTCAATGGGGAGATGGGGGAGTCTTGGATTTGAATCACTGGTATTGTCTGTGACAAATGATATTTTTATTTGTTTTCTCAGAGCCACCAGGAAACAACATCGTCACACCTGGGCAGTGGTTGAATTAACATTCTGGCTAAAGGGAGAGGTCTCTGCTGCTTTCATTATACTGGTCTTGCCTAAGGGTAGTCAGACGTTGCTTTGAATCTGACGCTATCACATTTACTTAATAAAACATTCCTTTTGAAATCCTTTATTTTGAGAGTCTTCACTTTCTTAAGTGAGAAGGACAGGGAGTCCTTACACATGCTTAAAATGAATGCAGTTGGATAGAAAAAAAGAGGTAAATAATTTATTGTAAAAAAATTCTAATTCATTTTAGTCCAATACTAAGATACAACGTAGTGAATATCTGAGGAAGAACAGCTTGTTAATTGTTCAATCTTCAAAATGTGGACAGTATTGGAAATATTTTGAACAACACTTTAATCTGTGGTAGTAAATTCCTATTGTTTTCATTAATTAAAATTTAACATATAGAATAAATTTATAGCTCATTTTAATCTTCATGATTCACAAATAACATTCCTATTATATAATCCTATGTTTTTATAAAACCACTAACAAAGTTATATAAATCCAATGCCATGTACTTACCATTCACCATCTGTTCTACGATGGCCTCAGATGATCTATTGGCATCTTGAAGCTTCCTGCACTTTTCAGGTTTTTCTCGTTCTATGATCTGTAACATGATGAAAAAGTTGAACACTTCACATCAAACACTTTTCAAAGTTTGGCTAACAAAAACTTTTATAAGATAAATCTGGTTTTAAAAGCAATAGTGGTGTCTTCTATATTTGATAAATCTGAAAAATATTGCTATATTTAAATATTCGTTATATTTTCAGTCCATAAAAACTTAGACCATTCCTCATTTTTCTAAATTTTCATCTTTTTGCCTGGTTAATCAGAATCTGCAGATTAATCAAATATGAAATATTTAATGACTCTTTTAAATGTCCTTTTCATTAATCTGTTTTGAAGCAGTAATTATACTTAAAGGCCCTGTCACACTGCCCAATGGATGCAAAACGGACACAACGGACAAGCAAAATGTTCCATCCGTTGTTATCTGGCTCTCACAAAGGCCGGCAAAAATTTCGCACACTATAGCCTTGGTAGAGGATATACACGGGACGCGGCTGGGAGGATGTCCAGGGGACACCACGATGGAAAGCGCCGAGAATGGCGGGACAGGAAGCTAGCGGAATCGGCATGCAGATAGGGAGCAGATGGCACGGTTCCACAGGAGCTTCCTAAGTGGAGACTCACGCAAAAAGCGGCGGACGCGGATGGATGAAGCGGATGCACAGGACGGATATCAACAGCGGATCCGAGGAGGCGCGAGTGCAGAGCAGAAGCCTTAGGCGGATGCAACAGGCAAGCCTATACGGATTGCCTGGCAGTTTAATTGCGCATGCGGCAGGGGAATGCCATTGAGCAAGCCCCCGGATATAAAGACCGGAACCAAGCTCGCACAGATGGCCGGAGAGCCATTCGGTAAGGAAACCGCTGCCAAGGGAGGTACAGTCAAAAGTGCCTCTCCGCCTTGCTCCCTGTATTGGTCCTGCTAACAAGCGCTTGCTAGCCAGCCTATGCCTGCCAGCCTGCCTCCAGCTTTTCGGCTGGCCAGCCTCCCTGCCCAGCCTTGCTGTCGGCTGCCTGGCCCTGCCCAGCTTGCACTGCCCAGCCTGCCTTCCAGTCCTCTCCCGGCCTGCCAAGCCAGTCTGGCCTCAGCCTTGTGCCTGCCTGCTTGCCAGCCTTACCTGCAGGGGCTCCTGCGCAGTCCTGGGAATGCGGACAGGCTCTTCTCAGACCCTTCCTGCAGCCTCTGTTCCTGCCAGCCTCATCTACTGCCAGCCAAGCAACCCACTAACCATGGGGAAGCAAGTGAAACGTCTCAGCAATTTCCGTCTGCCATCCCTGCAGAGGGACAGGCCCACCCTCCCGCCCTTCTTCGGTCACTGGACAAGCTGTCTGCTGGGATTCTGCCTGCTTTCGGCTTCGCTCTTGGGTGGCTCGGTGCTTCGGGTATGCGGAGCTTCACTGCTCGAGCTCGCTACACTGGCAGTGGCTGTCTACTCTGCTGCGTACTCTGCTGAAGGGGCTGCTGGTGGTCCTGCCTCGTGCGTTCGCCTGCTCAAGGTGCCTCCTGGACTTGCCTCGTGCTGCTGCTTGCTGCTCGTCGCTTTTTCATGGTCTTAGGCTCGTACTGAGCCTCGTTCTGTGGCCTGTCCTTGTTGGCTCCCTGGTGAATGAGCTCTGTGCTTCTCGTGGGAGTGTCGTAGCTGGTAGCCTGGTCTGGTGCTGGTGCTGCTGGTTGGCTCCTGGTGATGTTACTTGTTCAATGTTACCGCACGTCTTGCCCACTGCTTGGGGGAGGCTGCATTCAGATGATCACGGGTCTCTGAGCTGATTTTACTGCTGGCTCGCTTGTATTTTTGTTGATTTGATGATTGATCTAATAGAACCGCTGCCTGATGCTCACAGCTTGCTCGCTGATGTTGGGATGATCATTCTTGTTCTGACGGCTCCTTACGATTTCTGCTTATCTGTTGTTTGATGTGCAGCCACACATTACTAAAGTTTCAGTCTCACTGGCTTGAAGTTCAGTTTTGTTTTCATGTCAGGGGGTGCTCCTCTGGATTGCCTTACATTCCTTTTTGGTTCCTGTGGGTGATACCGCTCTCGCGTCTGATTGGCATCCCGGGAATTCGATCGCAATCTTCATTAGCAGCACTTTTCATTTTTTACCTTTAGAGCCCGACAGATTCCCTAAGATTTGTTAAAATACTTTCTTTGAGGTCTGTGTTCTTAATTTGGAGTTTCGTCCTCTGGCCATTAGGACGTCGTGAATAGGGAACGACTCCTTGTATGCCCTTAAGGAGGCGTCCATCAAACTCTGGAAAACGCTTGGGCCACGCTTACTTTCAAAATGGAGTCGGTGACATTGAAATCGCCTTAATGGTGACTATACGTGAGTGCTGTCGCTTGTTTTTGGGTCCTGGGATTGTTGATCAGGCCCTTGGTGCCAAGATCGAGTTTACAAAAACTTTGCCCTTTCCCAGAGATGAAAGGCAAATATGCTGGACTAACTGGCACCGGTTATGGCGCTGTTGTAAGCGTGGTTCAGGTAGCACTTATAGTCCCACAAATTCTATGGACCTAGTTTTAATGGTGGCGGAACAGATAGGCGTTCCATCACTTGGCCATGATCCAAGGTTATACTAGCACCCCCTGGGCTAATTAGTTTTCTAGCTGTCCTCTATCTTTTGGCTTTAGTGGCACACAACGGGAACTCGGCCTGCGCCTTTATTCTTCGTGGCTATTTTGGGGGTCTAGACAAAAGAAAATGAGGATTTCCCCGATACTTGCAAGTGAGAGGCCGTACAAACACGTCCTGGAATTCACGATGAAAGGTCGTCTTCCCAGCCGTAGTAGTCACCTCGATCGATCCGGCTCATGTATTTCCCCGATGCTCTCCAATGGCAGAGAACCATTCAATGCCAGACGAGGCTTCGGTCTGTTTTCGGGCCCATCGCTATAGCAGGTCAGTCATTTTACCTGTTGTTTTATAGGCAACGCCGAATACTGTCCCATGCTGGACATTACAAGGCCCAACCCTTCCGTTTCCCTGTGTAGTCTTTGAACGAGTAGAGGTCTGCTTTTGGTAATTCTTATGGGTTTTGATTGTCTGGGACTAGCTTTTTAATTGTGTCCCACCCGATACCAGTAGAAAGAGAAGGACAGCCCGAGTCCCACTTCCATCGGCAGCGCCTTCCTGTTCGATTTTTACATGTACTTAACCTGTCTCCCACTGATGGCCATTTCCCCCGTCTGAGCGCTCTCCTATAGTGACCTGTTCGGTGTGTATTTGCTCACTCTCTCTTGTGCTCTCACTTTCTCAGGCACTCGTTGGGCCTCAGTCATGTATTAGGGATATTTCGGCGTCGTCGAGTATTAGCTCTTTCCCTTTGTGTCTGCAGAACATTTTTCGATGCATTCTGCCTTTGTTCCGTTCTGCGATGCTTTGTCATGGTACTCCATAGGGGTATTTCCTCCTCGATACCACTGAGTCAATATGTTATACAGATATGCATCCAGTCTTCACGTGTGTGTGCCACTATTCATAGCATGTTCCGCCTACACTCCTGTTCAATCCGAGCAGCTTGACCGGGCATAAGCGTTACTTTACCCTGCTGAGGTGAGCAATTCCTTCTTTCGGCTGCTCTTTTTTGGTTTAGTGAATAAACGGTGACTCTCGTGTCTCTCGTCGACTCGAATGCTCTCTCTGACTCTCGTAGTGGGAGGTGGTGTTAGGGCCGCGCTTTCTGTCTTTGGCTGTGTTTCTTTCTTCTTCTCTCTTTCTTCGGTGTGTTGTCAAACTCTTCCATTGTACCGCCGAATTTCTATGTGCGGCTTGTCAGGGGGACGTCCGTAGCTTCCCGCGCGATGGCTTCTGTTACGGTGATGTTGGGTCTTGTTGATGTATTACATCTGCAGTTAGGGTTCTTTAGTCCCAACCCACGCGATCAGCCTCATCGCTTCAAATCGATGTTCGTCGGAGGAAAGTCAACACGTCACCCTCATTTGCTCAGGGCAGCAAAAATCGGAGTGACGGACTTCCCTCTCTCTAGGTCCTCGGTAAATTCGATGTCACGCTTAAAATTAGATTTGACACCTAACCAGCGTAGTGTGCTTGGAGAATTCTCTCAATTCTTTCTGGCCAACGTTATCTTGTTTAACAGTCTCGGGGCTGTGCAGGGCCTTCTGCCATTTGAACACGTGTCCGCAGTGGGTAGGACACGTTCGCTGCGCGTTGCTCTGAAATGTCTTCCATGCATTTCTCCAAATACATTGGAAGTGGTCTGTAATGACTCCATCCGTCTTCGTTAGGATTGAGGGTGCGGGCGGGTGGCCGTTGTTTCCAGGCATCTCTGCTGGCGTCTGGGCTTTTATCACGCGTGCAGTTTCCGCCGTTCAGGACGATCCCACCTTCGTCGCCATGGTTGCTTGAAAACACACTGAGATAGACCGGGTTCCAACAAACAAAGATTTATTATACACTCGAGTCAGGTACAGGAACCTTCTGGCTGCAGCCGAGCCAACTTATACAGGCTGGCGCTGCTGCTTTAGCATATTGAGATTGCTTAAATTTGCGGACTTTTCAGCAGCTCTTTGGATGGTTCCTAGTGAACGCGTCCAATGCTCGTTTCCTTGGCCAATCAGATTTGTAGATTTGGAGTCACCCATTTACATATAGAACACTCCCAAACTCAGTTTTCACTGGCAGAGGGTCGCAGGAGGCCGTCGCAGCCAAAAGCAGAGCTTAGGAGCCCATTTTTACTGACAGAGCACTCGGGCCACCACAGGCACCAACACGAATGATGTTGATCTGGCCACACAGACTATGGCCACACATCCCCCAGCCCCCCGAGGTCAAACACAACCCTAATGTGGCCTTCAATGAAATCAAGCATGACACCCCTGTTTTAAAAGAAAATCAGAATAAGGAGGCATGTGGTGATTGTCAGTTTTCTGTCTGCTACATTTTCTACAACTGATGTCAGGAAGAGAGTCAACAAATGAACTGTGGGGAAAAAGTACAAGCTGTCTTAGTATTGCCAGGCCCTGACCAGAGATTATATTTATCAGTTTCAGTTCTTTTCTTGGGCAGCTTCTTTTTCTATTTCTGACCAGAACCAGGATCAACTCACTGTAGATGTGATGGAGAGATGTATAGGAGTTGAAGCAGAGAGGTGCAAATTCTGAAGAGGACCCAGGATAAAAAAAAGATGCAATTTGGTTAAATTCAACCAAAATTAAACATATGCAAAAATTTACCAGTTGTGTTTAGAATGTAAACTTTTGCTGTTTCTTTCAACTTAAAGACAACTAATGGGTGAAAAATACTGTGTGACTCAAATTAGGGGCAGAAGAGGAACCTTAGGACCTCATTTAAGAACCTCTGAATTAAAACTCAGTTCAGTATATTTCATAGCATTTCATAATATCTTTGTTGTGCATCATCAAGTCCAACCACTGCTTGATAAAAGAAATACAGCACGATAGCATCTTTATCAGACATCTAGACTCTGCTTTAAATTCTCAAATAGGAATCTCACCAAGTAAGTGGCTTCATTCTCACCTTTCCCTAACCAACCACTTGATATTTACACATAATGTTGAGCCAAAATGAACCTTCCTATAATTTAGCCCAATTACAATCAGACTTTCCCTTCAAATTTAAAATATTAACAGTTTCTCCAGATCAGGAACTGGCATTTCTAAGACCTCTATCAATCTACACCTAGAGTACTGCATCCAGTTGTGGTCACCACATTATAAAAAAGATGTTGAGACTCTAGAAAAAGTACAGAGANGCCACAGGGAGGAAAGGGTCAAACTATTTTCTGAAGCGCCTGTAGGCCAGACAAGGAATAATGGATGGAAACTGTACAAGGAGAGATTTAACCTGGAAATGAGGAGAAACTTTCTGACAGTGAGAACAATCAACCAATGGAACAGCTTGCCCTTGGAAGTTGTGGGAGCACCATCACTTGAGACTTTCAAGAAGAGATTGGACCACCATTTGTCAGAAATGGTGTAGGGTCTCCCGCTTGTGTGGCAGGTTGGACTAGATGACCTACAAGATCCCTTCCAACTCTGATTATCTGTTATCTTAACTACAAAAATCATTTAACAAGGTTATCATAACAGCACAATTTGATGCAGAGTCTCAACAGATACACCAAAACTAAGTCAGGGATTGGCATAAAGACTGGCAAGATGAATAGTCACTTTTATAATGGCTTTGTTTTGGTTTTGTTTTATTTACACAAGGAGGAACAGGTAGAATTTTAACATAATCATCAGGAAGTAGCTTTGGCCTTTCTTCCATTTTGTGCATCAATATTGACAAACTAATTGACAACTTGAGTTGACACTAATCTATAAAAGTATGCAATACATGCTATGTATTGTACTGATATTTTTCCCTTCTGAACTAAGTCTCTGCTGATCTGCTTTGAAGAGTAGAAAAATATTCAAACCAAAGAACAGTTTTCTAACAATCTCTTTTATTTAAATATCACTGGTGTTTGTGCCATTTCTGAATATAACTTTTTTTACACAGAGAAGGACATCTAGTGGAGAAAATAAAAATATTTCAGACCTAGGGTAGGAATGGGAAGGAAGGCTCCCTCTTCAAGCTGGAAAAATAAAAATAAAACGTAGGTAATTGATTTGGTTCTCAGCTTCTTTTTCTTCCAGGAAGTTCTTGTGCCTCTCACAGATGTGTACACAGAAAATCTTCATTGTCTCTCATCACCATATTTGAATAAAATTTTAAAAAAAATAGTTTTGCTCAGAAAGCCATAACAACTCAGGAATAGGGCAAAGTGTCCAGCAACACAGCTGCTAGCATTCCTCTTACTCTTCTGTGTAAGTAAAACCTTAATAGAGCCCTGGAGAGTTCCATGAATTGGGCATTGGGTAGATTGTTTCAGACAGCAAATGTGAGATGACATGCAAAAGCTCAGACTGTTAAGTCATTGTACCAAGCAATTAATGTTCCAAGAGCGAGATATTTGTGGATTTTGCTGTCACAAGTGTTAGCTTATGTCAATATAGTTAGCCCAGGTTACTCATTACTTGGCTTGGCTTCGGGTGAGGTGGGAGGAGCCTCATCCCAGGTAACAAACTGAAGCAAACCTGATTGGGGTGACAGTAACTCATCAAAAGAAATAGGACACCTTAGGGATTAATATCCTATATTCCTTTTGCTTCGTGGGGTCCTATGATGTCCATTTGTAGCCCCCAAAGCACCCGAGATCCTGCTCCTGAAATCTGGTAACAAAACACCAGTACATTTTTAAGTTAAAATATATATATATATAAATTAGAATGAAAATGGATATATTGTCTCAGCAGGGCAAATCTATTCACTTCACTGTTATAATTCTCTCCAAAACACCTTCAAAGCATCCCCAGATCAAAGCACTGAAACTGAGAAGAACATGTCCATGTGGGTCAATGCAATTTTAATCTTAGACGTTAAATAAGTAAGCACTCTAAATCCCCTTGAAGCAAAGAATTTTCATCACCATTATAAAAAAGCAAGTTGCTCAAATATGACAAGACATTTTTAGTCCCAGGAACTTGTTCTTCCAACAGTAACTTATACCCTCACCACCATTAAAAAATGTTGCAATGTCTCTACTTTGGGTTTCCTTTTAAAACATGCAGTTGAATGTAGCAGCCCAGATGCTGAAGGGATTGACTGTCACAGCAGCACAGGACCATGGTTTTTTAAAAAAATCAAAAAACAAATTTTATTAGTTTTTAAAGACAATACACAAACAAACAAAACATAAAACCTAATAACATAAAATCTCTTTTTAAAAGCTACTATTAAATTTTAACGAAAACAAATAAAACATCTTATTTGAATACAACATAGTTCCAGATTATCACATATGCATATCTTATTTATTCTTTTTCCAACTTCTCCTTTTACCTAAATTTCTGTATTCTTTAATTCACTTGTTACTTATACTTTCCATCTGTCTTGTTTTACAATTTCATTATTCTGCTCTAACGTTTCCTTGACAAAATTTTTATTAATTCTCCATAAGCTAATTAAAAAACAAAAACACTAACATTGAAAAAATAAGAACTTTTTTTGGAAAGCAGCTTAATGCCTAGGGTTTAGCATGCTTTTTATACATAAATAATTCATGCTCACCTTATATACTATTTCATAATCTCTCATTTATCATCTCTACTTTCTATATGTTTTCTTTCCCTCTTTGTTCACTCTTTAATTCTATTTATTATTTTAATACTGCATTTAAATAATTTTACTTGTATCTTTTGTCCGTTCTTTATTTACAAAATTGGGTCTATTTTTTCTTTTGCTCTTTACTTTGCAACTTTATCTGGTGATCAACTGGTTGAAGTATGCTGATTTTTTATCTTTCCCATAGATTTAACACTTAAATAATATCATAATTTCCATACTGGATTCTGCTTAGTGGATTCTACATAGTACTAGTTTTTAATAGTAATAAAAAGAGAAAAAAAATGAGTAAGCTTATAGTATAGTAAGAAACCAATGTTCCAATTAGCTAATTAAACTCTATTAGAACATTTTACATATTCCGTTTATATATTTTTTACCTCATCATAATATTCCAATTTTTCTAACTCTATTTCAAATACAAATACTACAATGAATCTGGTGCACTTTTTGCAGAGTCCTCTTCTTTTATTACATTTTACCCTTTGTCTCTAAAAAAATCTCCTGTTTTTTAACATCTTGTTTTACGTCTTTTATAACTTTCTTCCCTTTTTCCCTTCTTCTCTATCCAGTTTAGTCCTTTTGTCGCCCCATCTCTCAATCTCCACCTTTTGGTCTCCGCTCTCTGTTGTATTCCTCTTTTCTGTTGCTTCCTGACATTGTATCAATTTTTTTCACTTTATTTTTCCCTTTCTTGATTGTTTTTTTAAATCTTGAATTCTTCCATTTTCCTTTCCGCTTTTCCTTTTCTTCCTCAATAAAATTTATTTGTCCATTAAAGATGGCTTCTTGCTGTTTTCCATCCAGCTTTCTGTTATTGTATATTCTGGTTAGGTAAAAATGCCATTCTCTTTAGAAGTGGAAACAGATCCAGAGAGAGAGCCCTTGCCTTCCTTGTGCCTGCTTCTTTTAACTTTTTATATTTCTAATTTTTCAATTCTTCACAGATAATGCCATTGTAAGATATATTTTTTTTAACACAACCCAAATGATTTTTGTCTTTGCACAAAATAATTTCAAGAGTCCCAAAGTACAAAGCAATCCAAATCAGCACAAAAAATTGGTTTCATTTAGCACTTTCTCTTTTTGTAGCTATCTTTTGCTGGGGTAAAAATTCCAATTACACAGTTCCAAAGTAACTTTTTTAAAAGTCTTATTTGGCCATTATCTCTGATCTTAAAAGTTTCCAAGCCGTCCTCCTCACAAATCTTAATATATAATTCTTTGCCTTCCTTCGCCACTATAGCAAAAAGAAAAAGAAAGAATTTTTGGTTCTTTTAGTTCCATGTTCAAGAAATCTAATATCCGCTTGGCTTAATTTTACAAGATTTAATTACCTTCTATGCCAAAGCAGGTTTTTTTTCCAATTTCCATCTGCTATTTCCGTAGGGAAGGCAGAGTGAGAAAAAAAAAAACTTCCCTTTTAAACTTTTCTCTCACCATTTTAACATCTGTTAGGAAAAATGTAACCTTTAAAAAGTTGAAGCCTCCAGAATAAAGATGTAGCTTATTGTCCCGGTTTCAAGTCCAAAAGCTTTCAGCTTCTTCAAACTTCCTCCTGCACAATTTTATTCCGGACTGAAAGCTTCTTTGTGGGCGGCCATTTACTGCCCGCGCTCCACCTGACTTTGGGAAAAGGGAGTTAATAACCAGGCTGAGGAGCGGGGATTGCGATTACCCCAGACCCGCTGCCCGGATCTCCCTGTCTTCGTTACCTTAGGGGTAACATAGCCTCCAAATCCAACTGGAATTGGGGGCCTCCTCGCAGCGAGCGCAGCAGGACACCACGCAACGATCGTCAGATTCTTGCTGCCGCCGAAACCTTGCAACCCGCAGCACAGGACCCTGTTGTGGTTGCTTACACTGGCCTTACCAGTCTAATTCAAAATAATGAGATTTCCTGACCTATGAAGCCCTCTACGATGGTTGCAGGGTTTTTTTCCATAAAACATTTTTGCTTGCTTTTAGAATATTAGTTCCATTTTCTTTTAAAATTACTTTTGCAATGCCCCTGCAAACCTTTTTCACTGGGCTGCTTCTTTCTGCTTCTTTCTTCTGCTTTTGGTGCACACAGGAAAGCAGGGCAAGTTTTTTCTCTCCCCACACCTTCTGGCAGAATGAATCTTTGGGGATGCCTGCAAGGCATCCTGTTCCAAAGACGCTACACGCGGGAAAGACTCATTTCAGGTGGAGTTCAGGTGAGGGAGTAAGACTTCTGCTGCTTCTGCTGCTTTCCTTGCATAAAGCGCAAAATGTTCTCACTCTCTCTCTCTCCCCTGAGAATGGAGCTGGAGACGGTATCGCTGCAATCCAACTAAAGAATGATCGATCGTAGGAAAACGGGATGGGGGGAAATTTCCCTGCAGACTTTTTTTGCCAGACAGGGACCCCTGGCAAAAATCACAAAAAGTTGGCAGGAAAATTCCCCATCCTGTTTTTCCTACCAATCAATCATTCTTTGTTTGAGATCGCGGATATCTGCTCTGTCTGTCTGTCTGTCTGTCTGTCTGTCTGGTCTGTCTGTCTGTCTGTCCTGTCTCTCTCATCTCTTCTCTCTTCTTCTCTCTCTCTCTGAGAAGGAGCTGAAAAGCAGGTTAGTGAAGGAATGTGGCTTTGCCTGGAGGGGGTGGAAGGTGTGTGAGGTACCGTGGTGTGTGTGTGTGTGTGTGTGTGTGTGTGGGTGTGTGTGTTCGATTAGAGAGAGAGAGAGAGAGAGAGAAGAGAGAGAAGAGAGAGGAGAGAACATTCACTGCAGCTCTTCAGGTTAGATCTGATCTCTCTGCTCTCTCACACACACACCACACACATACACACACACACACACACACACACACGGTCCATGGGATTTAAAATTATGACTTTGGTGGTCCCTGAGGTCCAAAAGGTTGGCAATCTCTGCTCCAAACCACCTGAGGGCAGGACAAGAAGTAATGGATGGAAACTAATCAAGGAAAGAAGCAACCTAGAACTAAGGAGACATTTCCTGATAGTTAGAAAAATTAATCAGTAGAACAACTTGCCTCCAGAAGTTGCAAATGCTCCAACACTGGAAGTTTTTAAGAAGAGATTGGGCAATCATTTGTCTGAAATAGTATAGGGTTTCCTGCCTGAGTAGACCTCCAAGGATCCTTCCAACTCTGTTTTTTTGTTATATAGAATAAAACTGTGGAACAATAAGTATTAATAATTCCATGAATCTGACTCTTGACTACATCAATTTTCCAGCTATAGTCGTCTCTTCAGTTTCAGACAGGAGTCACTTAAAAATAAAAGTTATTTAAGGGGAAATTCCTGATCCCAGTAATTCCAAGTACTGTTTCTTTTGGTGTTACAAGGAGCATGCTGTTACTGGCTCTTTCTACGTTCATCTTCTATTTGGTAAAAAACACACAACACATCTGTGGACAGATATGCTGGCAGCGGGTTTCCCTCTCAGGTGCAAGTATTAACAGCAACCTGCAAGTCCGGGAAACTGGTGGCCCCTGGGATATTCTCTAAATTAATCTGGCATAGCAACTCTGATTGATCTTCTCTAAGAATTATATAAAACCATTTCTTTGTCAAGGCAGAGCCACCATTTCTTGAATGCCTTGCAGATTTTCAGAAAAAAAGATAACATAACAATTATGTTCCAGCCATAGTCAACATTTTAAATTTAAAAAATGAGACTCACTCTGGATCTGTAAACGAGCTAATTTATTCTACTAACATAAAGACTGCACACACAATAATCTGGTTACTGAATTAACCTATTTTTATAAACTAACAAGCTAGATTTAAATGTTAGGTTAAAAATGCAAAACCCAAATCAACTGGCTAACAAAGTTTAACATATTGTACAGATCCACCTACTTGAGATTGTAAGAACCCAACCAAACAATAGCTTAATATACTAGAAGTAGTGGCTTAGCTTTGTATGCCATTAAATGTTCTTGATGCTATGTCTATGGATCTAAGTAGTAACTATACAGTTAAAAATACACAAAAAAGACCAAGGGATGGTGGGTCTGTACCAAAATAAAATACTCTAAGGAGAACTGTGCTTTGTAGAGCTACCCTGTAAGCCTATAGAAATGCTTTCTAGTGCAAAAATACTGTATTAATTGTTAGCAACATGTTTCAAAAATAATCACAGTTTGGTACATAACCTTAATAACATGCTCTATTAAAGCGATTAGCAGCTTTTCCCCTGTTAGTGGGTATCACTGGTTGTGTTCAACAACTGAGAAGGGAGATGTCAAGGTCTCAAACTACAAATCCCTTCTTGTGGAAGTAAAATTCTGAAAGACTTTAAAACACATCAATCACCATGAAAAGAGAAGAAAAATCTTCTTTTCATACAATACAATATGCATTTTTGAAAAAAAAATCATATTCTTGAACATTTTGGTCTCTCTCCAAAGTCAGAGAAGTATCAAAATGCTATTTCAAAGTGAGAGATACCATAATATCTCCCCAAAGTCAAAATCCTCCAAAAAGCTTTTTTTTTTCCTGGCATGATGTGCTTGATGGAATTTTTTTCTGAAGAACATGGCTTCAAATATACTTTTCAAAGGAA
Organism: Laticauda laticaudata; assembly: GCA_004320025.1. NCBI lineage: Eukaryota > Metazoa > Chordata > Lepidosauria > Squamata > Elapidae > Laticauda > Laticauda laticaudata. The sequence continues at coordinate 14,893 of BHFT01057684.1, forward strand.
TACATAGATACTTCCCTTCCATTTGCTTGTGGTGCTTTGGGACAATTAACACAAGTGTCAGATGTTCATCTATGGAAATGATATCTATATTATTCCATACTGAAGAAGAAATGACTTGCCAGAAGGAATGTTGATTTCACTTCCCAGATAGACATCTTTATTTATATATATGTCAGAAAGCCAATGAAAACTGGGACATGCAGACTAAGAGAGTCATTTTACTCATTAGGTATCATGTGTCTGGGCTCCAATGCTGGATATTCTTTTAACCCCAAATAGCCTCAAAAGGCTGTCCCCTTTTCTTCTTTTTTAGCATCCTTATTTTTTTTTTAAAAAAATGCAGAATTACACAGAATTACACAGGTTCAAATGGATTCTGTCCATAGATTTGTTGTTGTTGTGTTGGAAGAATTATCTTCTGGATTCAATTCCAAGTGGGGAAAAAGGCACTGGAAACATGGAGGCTGGTTGGAAAGATGGTTTAATGGTGGACAGGACCACATGGCTTGGAGCACCAAAGTGAAAAGGATGATCACATGCTTCAAGATGTTGGGTGAAGAAAAAGAAGGGCTGAGAAGCTGAGAGTGCCTGGGTTTTATACCCTCTGTTGGGATTTGAATTTGAGCTTCTATTGTGATTGGTTGTCAGACTCCCATGGGGCCGTGCAAGGGCAACTCTGTGGGCTGTCCTGAGTCCCAGGCTTGGTTGAGCCTGGCTGGATGATGATGTAATGAAAGGGCTTTGGGAAATTCCGATTATAGCTCTACCTGGAATAGATCTTTGTTATGTAAAATAGACTGGCCCAGGCCAGAGTAATGGTCCATTAGCAAAGGTGTGGGGCTGAATTTCTGCCTCTGAGTTTCTACTTTCTTTTTTAGGGGAAATATTCTGCCTTTTTAGCATATCCTAAAATATTTCATTTTCCTAGGAGAGGGGTGGGTTTTAACTTCCAACAGTTGTTAGTTGCAAAGTCATGTCCAACCCATCACGACCCCATGGACAATATTCCTCCAGGCCTTCCTGTCCTCCACCATCTTCTTCTGGAATCCATTTAAACTCATGCCTACTGCTTCAGTGACTACATCCAGCCACCTTGTTCTCTGTTGTCCCCTTCTTTTATTGCCTTCAATCTTTCCCAGCATGAAGTTCTTCTCCACCTTTTCATTAGGTGGCCAAAATATTTGAGTTTCAACTTCTGAAGGCCAAAGTGATGAAACCACAGGAATGTAACAGGCAGCCTTGCTGTTGCTCACATAACTCCAGCCTTTGTCCCCCATCATGAAATTCCCTATTAGATGCGGGTTCAAAGAAACGAGAACAAATTCTCCATATAAACATTGAATGAGAATGTTTCCTATATCTTCCTATATCTCTTGTTTATGTCATTTTGGAGGTTCCCCAGGATTTTTGTGCTTTGTATAATTAACAGACTTCAGGCATGTAGAGAAATAAGAGAAGTGCAATAGCTAGAACTGATGGCATTACAGCTTTCATATTAAGCTTGTGAAATAATTAAGGCACTTTTTATAAAAAAAAAAAACTCTGAGCCTTTGCATCTTAATGGATTATCACGTATTTAAAGGGCGAAATGTATGAAAATGAGGCAAAATATGGATAATTAACTGAAGATGTGATGGTGAAATCTTGAAGTTGCCATAACAAATTGGGCATATTGCATTTTAAAAAGTTAATTTGCACTCAGCCATCAATTGAAATGCAAAATAAAGACAAATGGGAATGGAAAAGGAGACAAAAAACTGAGAGCAGGCACACTGAAGCTCTAATATAAAGCCATTAATGTAAATTGAAAGTGGTTTTTTTTAAAGCCAAGTTAGTCCATCTTGTAATCAAAGCCCCACTGATGTTTAAGCCCACGTCACACTGCACCAATGGATGCAAAGAGGATGTAAAATGGAGAGAAACCCTTGCCATCCGTTGGAAAACGTGATGCATCCGTTCTGTACTCACTGCATCTGTTTTTCATACTCTATCCGTCCAGCATCCGTCTACTGTGATTTCATCCGCTCAAAAAGTTTTGAGCTGCACAAAACTTTTTTAGCGGATGAAGTATCCAATGCGTCCGTTATACATCCGCTACGCATACGGGGAACATCCGTTATACGTCCGTCGTCATCCGTTACGCATCCGCTATATCCGCTAGGCATCCGCTGCGCATCCACGCAACTCAAATCCACTCCAGCGGAAAACGGACACAGGGAGGAAGCGAAACGGACGCGGAACGGACACACAGCGTTAGTAGCACGGACATAGAAAGGATGAAAGCGGATGCAGCTCAGATATAAAGCATTAAAACAGAAAAACGTTCGTATAGGGGATGTATCTCAGCTATTGAGGATGTCTGGAGGATCCACCCGTTTTCATCCGCTAGGCTTCTGTTGAGGATCCATTTTGCATCCGCGCTACGTCCTCCCCCCGTCTGTTCTTTTCTGTTCTCTTTATGCAAATTTTTGCCCCTTTTGAGAGCGGATAAGAACGGATGGAGCCACCCCCGGATTTTTGGCCATCCGCTGTGTCCTTTTACATACGTTTTGCATCCGTCGGGCGATGTGACCTAGCCTTTACAGGCACTGTGTCTTATGTAACAAAGAGATTAGGCTTTGAGTGCATAGATGTAGCCACCATGTTGATATTTTGACCTACTTTCTGCAAGCACCCTTAGTGAACAGGATAGCATGGGTTCCCTTTGCTTTATAGCATAACATGGGAACCAGAACAATGCAGTAACAAAACTTATAATTTCCAGTATAATATTAAACAAAGCATAGCTCAGGGCACAGTACTGCTCTTTTCTGTTGTGGTGAAAAGTATCCTATTTTAATTTAATTATATACACATAAAGACATATAAATTATTATTAGCATCAAATGAACATCCGAGTTCATATTATGAATGTTTTGAAGACCAAGTCCTAAAATCACTTAAGGAGGTAATAAATTCTATTTTCCAGGGATCTAAGATGCCTAGTCTTGGAATGAAACCAATATTGCCCTATTGCCAAGGGAAAGTCAAGATAGGACTTTAATGAAAAATTACAGACCGATCTCAGAAGTCACTACTTTTTTTTTATTTCTTTTTGCTTTACACTTCTTTCCCCTCTTCTCTTTCTATTTGAATTTTATATTGCAATCAATAATAAAAATTTAAAAAGAAATATAGATTATTGTTATTATTCAATCAACATTTCTTTCTTTGTAGGCAATGTGTTTTCTGTTTCTTGGTGATGTGCAAATAGCCATTCTGCCCAACATCCCTTTTTGGATGACAACTTTTTTCCTTTTGTTTTTGCTTTCTAATTCCATTTTCTTTTTGTGGTGGGACTTCACATCTTGGTCCAAGACCATTGGGTTTTCTTAAAAGTCTCTGGTGAGGCATATTTTCAAAATGTTGGGTTTTTTTAAATGTTTGGTGATCTCTTCCTGAACTTGGGAACATGATTTCATTCCAAAAACGTAATAACTTCTGCTCACCCCACCCCAGAAAAAGAAAGATCTCTGCCACAAATCAGCTGAAATAGGAAGCTGAGAAGGTCTCAACTGCCATGATTGGTCCACTGACTGGCATCAACCCTTCCATACCAATAATGCTTTCCATGGAAATTCTGGCAGTGTCAGTGCTGACAGAGATTTGGGAGCTATTTTTGGAAAATATAAAAATCTCCAAGGAATGATTTACACTTTAATTCATATAAATGGTCTCTTAAGATTTATGAGAAGCATGGTTTCTATTTAGCTTCAAAACAACCTTCAAAATGCATGATAAATAGAGACATCAAGTAAGTCTTCTCCAAGCTAGTGCTCTCCAGAGATGTGCTAGAACTACAAATCCCAGAATTCACCATCCAGTCATGTGACTGGGGAAAGTTTGGAATCATCGTTCTAAACCACATGACATTAGAATGGAGAAAGTTAGATTAAGCTAGCAGATGCTAAGGAAACTCTTGATAGCATCTTGGTGGCCACTCATGAGATAGGGCATTCCAGTTCTACTTGACAGAAAGTAACATAAAAACCAAAATATCTCTGTTTATGTGCTGTGAAATCTGGTGGACTTGTGTAATGAACTCTATTGATATGCCCCATGACAGGAATTCCTGTCATTCCTGCTAGCCACTTTTAGAAGACATGTCCTCACAAGGCAGCTATCTTCCCATTCTAAACTCATGAGGGCCACCAACTTTTTCTTTAATTGTCCATAATTTAAAGTAGTGTTTTCTTGCATTTGCCTAGTGCATCTTGGGGTACAAACAATCTACAATGCCTCTTCATGTGCCATGTGGGTTCCTTCCTGCTTCACCCTCTGTGAATGTGTGTTCCTTTAGTTCAGAGGTATCAAACTGATGGCCCATGGGCCGGACGCGTCAAGCCACGCCTACCCCAGCTCTGTGAAGGGAAAAAAAACCATTGTAATACGTCACGTGATGGCAATGTGACGCCGCGAGTCTGACCCTCCGCGAGTCTCCTTTAGGTGGAAGGGCTCTGACAGACAGACAGACAGACACACACACACACACCCAAACTCTAATGTTATTCAATTGTGCACCTTGCAAGTGGACCTGTCTTTATAACTTTCATGAGGAATAATTATGGGGCAGTGATTGGTAGATTCCCTTAGTTTCGTTTTTCCAAAATCATTAGACAAAGTCACCAACCAGGATGGTAAAATAGCATCAATCATTCTCTTTAAAGAGTGGGTGGGTGCCTGGAATGGAGGCTTGAACATATCTGTTGTATAACTAATTAGCAAATGTTTAGCAGGAAACTGAACATTGCAGTCTTCATCTAGCCTATTTTTTTCTTTCATTCAATTTGAATGTACAAGCAAGATGTTCTTTGTTTATGGTATCTACTTATTTATTTTCTATCTTGAATCCCCGGGTTAATGATATTCTCACACAGTGAGGTAAAAGATAGCAATCAGACAAAACATCGTCACATCTGTGTCATTCTGAGAAAAGCATCAGTCTTTGTCCTTTCTTGAGCGTGCTCTCTATTTTGTTTCATAAAAATTTAAAGGAAGTCATTCAGCCAACTCAATCTGATTGCTAAACAACAAGAAGGCAAAGATGCTAACTGAATGAAGAATGGAGAATTGTCTGGGGTGATTTTGAAATCAATACGAACCCCACCCCAATCCTTAGTTTGCACCTTCTTGGAATGATGCTTTCCTCGATTTTCATTACTACCTCCTTCTCTTCCTCTTCTTCCTTCTCCTCTGTTGTTACTCCTGGTGAGTGTCTGGACAAGTCCCTGTAGTTTTCTTGGCAAAATTTCAGAAGTGGCTTGCCATTGCCTTTAGGGCTCAGAGCAAAGGTGGTATTCAGCAGGTTCTGACCAGTTCTGGAGAACTGGTAGTGGAAATTTTGAATAGTTCAGAGAACCAGCAAATACTGCCCAATCCCCATCTATTCTCTGCCTCCTGAGTCCCAGCTGATTGGCTGGTTCCTCTTTTGTTGCCCTGCACAGGAGACTGGAGCTGGAAACAGGTTAGTAAAGTGGGGAGGGAATGGGATTTTGCAGTATCCTTCCCCTGCCATACCCACCAAGCCACACCCACAGAACTGGTAGTAAAAAAATTTGAAGCCCACTGCTAGCTCAGAGAGAGTGACTGGCTCAAGGACATGCAGTTGGCTTTGTGCTCAAGGCAGGATGAGAATTCAGTCTCCCAGTTTCAAGCCTAATGCCTTAATCACTGTGCCAAATTGGCTCTATTATCATTACTGCAGCTATGATAAAGGAGAGAGAACAAAATATTTTGAGGAAACATACATCTTTATACAGCAGTGGATAGTAGAGCTGACGCATGTAGAGAGAGAGAAAAGATCACAGAGAAGGTTCCATCAAGTTCTAACTTAGGAAAACTGTCTACATTATTTACCCAGCATCTTATTTAAAATTACAATAGAGTTGGTTGCATTTCTGTGGCGTACTCTCATAGGGCGCCTCTACATACCATTTATCTTCATCTGCTGAACTGATGTTTTTCCAATGCAATTGTGCTGTCACTCAATGTGTAATTAATTCTGAGATGATGAAGCTTTGCAGAACCTGTGGGGAGGCTGATTTGCTATTGGTTGGAAATCTCACATCACTCCTGGGTCTTAGACTCAACACAGTCTCTCCCTGCTCCCCATAGCATCTTGCCAAAATGCTGTTTTTTCACAGGCAGCTGATGAATAGAATCTTGGCAATTGCACTGACGTTTTGGGGACTTATAGAGAAATGCAACCAAGATGAAATCAAAACACACATGCAGGTGGAGACTGAAATACACCACTGTTTTGAGTTGTTTTTTACTCTCCAGTAGGTCAGTTGGAGGGATCACTAATTGCCTCACAATTAGGTCATATTTTTCTCAGTGTTTGAAGTTGTAGCAAGGAAGATGATTAATAGTTGACTTCAAACCCTTCTATGGAAATGGAAGTGATAACCACAGCAGATTGGAAGTGCCCACAGAGTCATAGGGTTAGAAGGAACCAGCTACATTACTGAGTCCAGCTTCTTGTTCAGTGCCAAATTCCAAATTAAATATCTCTAACAGATGGCTGTCCAAACTCTACTAGAACACATCCAACAAAAAAGAACCAACCACTTCCCTCAATTTAACTACTCTTATAATTACCAATGTTGTCATCACATTTAATCTGAAACCTTTTTCCTGTGGTATAAAACCATTACTCCATGTCTTGTCCTTCCAGAACAGATCACAGAGTTCTTCCATGTCACAGTCCAGAGGGATATTGTATCTTCTTCCCTTAGTTATTATATCTCATATATACCCAGTTCCTTCAGGCTTTCCTCACTGGATTTGACACCCCATCTTTCTTGTTGTCCTTTTTTTACTCATTCTGGTTTACCTGAATTGTTTTCTATGATCTGATCCTTAGAACAGCATTGGGGGGGAGGGCGCATCACTCATACTCAGGTTGTGATCAATGAGTGTTTCAGGATTATATTGTATGTTAGCTGTGGTGGGGCAGTGGTTAGAATGCAGTATTGCAAGCTAACTCTGCCCACATTCTTGACTTGGATCCTGACAGGGTTCAAGATTGACCCAGCCTTCCTTCCATCCTTCCGAGGTCAGTAAAATGAAAACCCAGATTGTTGGGGGCAATATGCTGATATTATAAGCTGTCCAGAGAGTGCTATAAATCACTATGGAGCAGTATATTTAGCCTAAGTGCTATTGCTATTCATGTCTATTATTCCGAGAATGAGCACTCTCCATCCTATATCTGTGCATTTGATATATTTCCGAAGTGAAGATTTTGCATTTATATCTTACATTTCATAATCTTCTTTTCAGACATTTTTCTAACAAAATGATTTTGAATTTTATTTCTGTCTTCTAGTGTATTAGCTATGCCACGTAGGTTGTATCAGCTATAGCTGGATAGACATCTCCTTCATGTTTTCATGCAGCTCATAAACAATGTTGAAGAGAACTTTCATATGTTTGAGTATCTCAATCAAACCTCATCTTTTTTTCAAGACAGACTGTTGATAAATGTTAATTATGTATGTTTTCAAGCCAGAAATGATCCACTTCCCATGTCATCTAATGACAACTATAAAACGTGTATACAAAATGTTTTACTCCTACTTAACTCCCTTGCTAATGCCAATGTCATGGAGTATTTTATCAATATTTGATTGAAAATCAGTATACTACTCTGGAACATTTCTAAACCTGTTAGGAAATCATTTTTAAAAAAAATAAAGAAATGAGATTAGTCTGGCAAGACTTGTTCTCGAGAATGCCATGCTGCCTTCTGCTTACTCCCTCCCTTCTCTGCATAGCTCTCCAAAATTTGCTATCTCTCTCTCCTCTGTGACAGGAAAAAATACAGTTGTGTATAACTGGACTGTCGCTGTTGTTGTTGCCATTATGCATTAATATACTTTAACAATTAACTTTTTTCAGGTATCTCAGAGATTGTATTTGTACTATTTGAGCATTCCTTCACACCGTATTGCCCACTGGTAGACAGTGCTTTTAAATCATGGTCTAAAAATAAAGAATTTTGTTCAAAAGGTGGTTCTGTGATTCTTCAATCAAAGCTCCTGGAAACAGATGGGCAACAGAGCTTCTGCCTGAAATAAATTGGACTGCTGACTTCGATGACAAAACTGGCAAAATGCAGACATGGGGGGAATGTGTGTGTGTGTGTGTTTGTGTGTGTGTGTGTGTAGAGAGAGAAATAGAATCCTATATTGAAATATATATTTTCACATCCAAGCACAATGAAATAAACGTGTGACATTAAGATTTAGTTGTACATTTGTTTTCTCAAGAAAATGGCCATCACACCTGCAACTATATATACAAATATCTGCAAATAAATTTGCAAGTTCCCACTTCAATGCCTCTCTGGACTCCCCACTGTTTGAATGTTTCTCTTGAGAGTCTGCTTTCATTATACATTAGCAGAGCAATATTATATAACAATAATAAAAGTATAAAAGGCAGCTGGTCACTAATTTATGTTGGTGGTGTTTCCATATGAATTTAAGCCTTCCAAAGGGTTCAGCATTAAAAGGAAATGTAATACATTGCAAACATGTGCCAAATAGACAACGGAAAAATGTCTCGTCTAGAACCTTCCAAAAGCAGAATTCAGGAATTCATATCTCCAGAGCAGCATTCAGGTTCTTTACTTCCATACTGAGAATAAAAATTGGTGGGGAGTTTTGGTGTTCTACCTGATAACTGTAGTAATATTATGTTCAACAATGGAACAATATACTTTTTCTATATTAAGAGATGAGCCACTGAATTGTGACAATGTCACCCATGCAGAAAAAATAAATAGAGAGATCTATTGCTGGTTTGGGGTATTTGGGGTTTTTGTTTTGTTTTGGACAGGAACAGTTTGGAGAGCTTATTCATTTATGTTTGTTAAATATATTTTAAACTGTTCTTGTCACTTTGAGTTACCATTTCAGTGCCTACAAAAAGAGACATTAGTTTTCCTTGCCTTGTAACAGATAATAGATAATCAGAGTTGGAAGGGACCTTGTAGGTCATCTAGTCGAACCCCCCACCTTATACCATTTCTGACAAATGGCAGTCCAATCTCTTCTTGAAAGTCTCAAGTGATGGTGCTCCCACAACTTCCAAGGGCAAGCTGTTCCATTGGTTGATTGTTCTCACTGTCAGAAAGTTTCTCCTCATTTCCAGGTTAAATCTCTTCTTGTTCAGTTTCATCCATTATTCCTTGTCTGGCCTACAGGTGCTTCAGAAAATAGCTTGACCCCTTCCTCTTTGTGGCAGCCCCTCAAATATTGGCTATCGTGTCTCCCCTGGTCCTTCTCTCACTAGACTAGCCATGCCCAGTTCCTGCAACCATATGTTTTAGCCTCCAGTCCCCTAATCATCTTGATTGCTCTTCTCTGTACTTTTTCTAGAGTCTCAATTTCTTTTTCATAATGTGGTGACCAAAACTGGATGCAGTACTCTTGGTTGTGGTCTTACTAAGGCTTTATAGAGTGGTATTGTTTTTCATGCTAAACATTCATATGAAGTCCTACCACAAATGGAGCTGTGCCAGATACCCATCACAATTGTTCATCTCAAGCTGATGATGACAATATTCTGAAACCTCCATCTTGTAAATTGTATTTGGGCAACAAGAGTATTAGTCCTAAAAGGTCGGCATCCTAAACAAAGGAAAGCTATCAGGATTCCTAAATGAACAAAAAATAAATAAAAAGAATAAGTAGAGAATAAGAGAAAAGGAATGCCAAGCATAACAAATGTTCTATATGTAAATGGTTGAATCCTAGACTACTGTTCTGATTGGTCCAGATAAGTAAGAAGTGGATTGGTTAGACTACGTTTCTGATTGTCCAGATAAGTAAGAAGTGGATTGGTTCACTCGGAACCAATCCAAAGAGCTGCTTGAAAGGCGGCAATTTCAAAGAATGCCATAGGCTGAAAGCAGGCAGGCCAGCCTGTATAAAAGGCTGGCCTCGGCTGCAGGCAAAGTGTTCCTATTCTGACTACTGTTTGAATAAACTTTTGTTGTTGGAACCCGGTCTACCTCGTGTGTTTTCCGAATAAAACACTGGCGACGAGGATGGGATCGTCCTGAACGCGAACCTGCACGCGGTGATGGAAGCAACGCACCGCCCACACCTTCAATCCTAGCGTTGAGGATTGGGAGTTCATACACATATCGCTTCCAAATGTATCTGGAGAAGCAATGAAATGGATGACAATCTCGGAAAACGCATGCCGAGCTGTATTCTCACCCATTGCGGACCAACGTGTTCAAACAGGCAAAAATCCCTTGCCGAAGGCCCCGAGACGTTAATGCAACTAACGTCGAGCCAGAACTACAAAGAATCCTCAAAGCACACTACGCTCCGGTTAGTGTCAACGTTAATAAAGCGGGGGGGGGGATGAATTCTACCGCACGAGGACCCAGCGAGATGCACGTAGGAGAGGACGAGACCGTCGCCGATTCGGGCTGCTCTATAAGGGCAAAATTAGGGTCTGTGAATGTGACTTCCTAGACATCGACGAAGCGATGAGGGATTGCGTGCGTATTGGGCTCAGAGACATTAACAGCACAAAGTAAGCTATTTAAACAAGCCCAATAGTCACTGTGACCGAAGCAATCGCGGGAAGCGCATTGCGCCCGAAGCCGCAAAAGAAATCTGCAGGTCACAAATTTGAAGAATAATGAACAAAAAAAATGGCGAAGAAACCCCAAACTACGAGAAAGGCAGCAGCCTACCACCACCACCCATTTCGAAGAGCATCGTATAGAAAGGAAACCGCAATCAACGAGGAGAGAGACGACGAGGTCCACCGTCTGCTCGCAAATAAAAAAGAGCACGAAAGAAGGAATTGGCTGGGAATGCGCTGGCTGCGGAGGAAACCATGCCCGAGCCGAATGCAGATTTCCCGATGCTATCTGCAGGTACTGGCGTAAAAAACGTGGGGCACATCGAAGAAGTCATGGAACAAAAACAAGTAAAACACAAAAAAAATATAGCCCACGAGACGAAGAAATTCCCCAACACGAGCGCAAGCCTAAACGAGCAGAGAGAAAGTGGCAACAGACGAGAAACGAGCAATCCACACCACAAACCGTCACTATCGAAAGCGCTCAGACGGAAAGCGGCAAGAAGGGTTTAAAGTGACTGTAACAATTCGAAGGGAAGCCTGTAATGGAGGTGGACTCCGGGTCCTTCCTTATCGATGGTATTTGGGATACTATTAAAAAAACTGGTCCCAGACAGCTCAAATCCAGACAATTACAAAAACCAACCTTTGGACTCTTCCAAAAGACTATCAGGGAAACCGAATCCTGTAATTTGGCATGGACAATTTTTGGTCACTTATAAGCAACATGTAAAAGGACTGCGCTAACCATCGTCGACCGGACAGACCGCAAGCCCCTGCCTGGGCATCGAATGGTTCGCACCCCTTGGGCATGCGGGATGACGGGTCGATCGAAGTAACTAACAACCGGTTGGGAAGATGACCTCATCCGCGGAATTCCAAGACATTTTTGACGGCTCACTGGGCAAGTACGGGAAACCCTATTTCTTTTAGCTAGATCCCCAAATGCCCCAAGAAGAGATAAAAGCCAGACGAGTTCGCCTTTGCACTAAAGGCAAAGATAGAGGAACAACTCGAACAAAACTCAATAGCCCAGGGGTGTTGGGAACCTGTGGACCACGCCAAATGGAGAAACGCCTATTGTTAACCCATCAAAACCTGACGGGTCCATTAGATATCTGTGGTGACTATAAGGGCAACCCTTGAACCATCGCTTTACAACAACAGCGCATACCCGTGCCAGTAGTCCAACATTTGCTTCACTCTCTGAGGCAACGGCAAAGTTTTTGCTAAACTGACTTGGCGCAAGCCTATCAGCAACTCCAGTGGACCCAGAGACAGCAGAAGCGCAAAACCATAGTCACACACAAGGGTTGCATTCAATATGCCACCGGCATCCAATTTGGAGTAAGCGTGGCACCGGGCGTTTTTTTCAAAAGTTTGATGGAACGTCTCCTTAATGGCATACAAGGCGGCGTTCCCTATTTCGACAACGTCCTAATCTCGGCCAGAGATTGAGACTCAATTAAAACAAGACTCAAGAAGTACTAACCAAATTAGAAATCTGGCCTTAGGGTAAAAAGGAAAAATGCTGCGCTAATGAAAAAAGCGTGATTCTTGGGCTACTCAATAGACGGTGAGGCATCCACCCCACAGTAAAAAATCAAGGCAATACAAAGAAGCAACCTGAACCAGAAACCAAAACGGAACCTACCAAGCTCTTTTAGGAGCTTATTAATTTTTATCATGTATTTTCTGCACAAACAAGGCCACTATAGACTGAAAGCCGTTCACCGTCTTTTAGATAAAAAGGCAAACTGGACGTGGGGTAGCAAAGAAAAGGATGCTTTCGCAAAACTATTATAAAAAGTTGCTAACATTCAACAAACGTGCTCATCAATTTACATCACTCACTGCCTTTTAAAGAGTGACCTGCGAAGCTTCGACCATTGGAGTAGGTGACTGTCCTAAGCCACCAACTTCCTGATGGCAGAGAAGCACCCGTCGCATATTATTCTGACTTCTATCAAAGACTGAGCGAAATTAACATGTCAACTGGACAGGGAAGCCCTAGCAATAGTACTGGAGTAAAACGCTTCAGCGAATATCTGTACGGGGCGGGTTTTCAAATTTATAACGGATCAACAAACCACTGATGGGTAATTTTGTGCGGGAAACATGACGAGCCTATAACATACTGTCCACCAGAATGTCTACATGGTCCAGAGTTCCTGCAGCCCTATTCCTATACTCCTGACACATTGACCACGCGGCAAACAAATTTCCCCATGCGGACGCTTTGAGCAGAGCGACCCCTACCAACCACTCGAATGAAGACCCGGCACCAAGCAATGCATCGCTGCAAAATAGACGACTTGTCCGATCTACCCATCTCTGCTATGATGTCGCAAGCAGCCACCGCTAAGGACTCATTGACTGCCCGTGTTCTTGGCTGGGTAGGTAAGGCTGGGCCGGAGACCCAAAAAACTTGAAACTTTTTAAACGTTCCGGTCCAGAACAGGACTGAACTTTCTATTACAAAAGGGGTGTTTGTTGTGGGGAGACTCGCGGTGGTCATCCAACCAAAGTTGCAGCCCAGGGTACTAAGCGGTTATGCAGCGAGGGTCACCCTGAATTGGTTAAGAATGAAGCCTGGCAGGGAGCTATTGTGGTGGGCCAGGTATTGATAAGGACATAGAAGTATTGGGTAAGCTCTTGCCATATAATGCCAGGGAATCAGACCTTCTCCTCCAAAAGCACCCATCATGGGACTGGGGAGACCCCTAGGGGACCGTGGTCTAGAATTCATATAGATCTTTCCGGGTCCAACCAAGAGGCATACCTTTCTGGTTGTCGTTGATGCCTACTCAAATTGCTTGAAGTAAAAATATGCCATCAACGACAACAGAACGCTAATAACAAAATTAGACGACCTTTTTCGCCACCCACGGTCTACCAGACGTTCTTGTCTCGGACAATGGACCACAAAACAAAAGCTTGCAATTCGAGGAATACCTAGCCTCCCTAGGTATCATGACATGCCCTAACCGCGCCGGCCCCATCCGGCTGCAAACGGCAGAGCTGAGAGAATGGTCCGATTCACAAAAGAAGGGCTAGAAAGAATGGACATAGGGGATGTCCAACAAAAAGTAAATCCGTTTACTCACACTCCACCACATAACGCCTAGTACAGTTACTAACACAGTCCCCGCGGAATTACTTTATGGGACGAAAATTCACGATCACACCTTGCACAGACTCACACCCAAATTTTAACCCAGAAAAACCCCCCTGATTCCTCTACAAGGTTTAGGCAATTCGAAATAGGCGACTTGGTATACGCAAAGAACTTCACAGGTGAACCATTGTGGGTACCAGGACAAATTACCCAAATTACAGGCCCCAAATCCTACCGTTAACGGTAGACGATGGCAGGGAGTGGAAGCGGCACATAGACCAGCTTCGATCCGAATAATTGAGAGGCCCACAGACACACAAACAGTCGCCGACAATTACCGGACAAACTCAAACCAGGGTGGGGGGGAAAGGCGAGAGTTAATAAAGAACCGTTTTAAAACTAAAACAAACGATTTATACCAACAAAAAGAGCAAATAAAAGACTCACTGTTTGAAAGAAACTTGCGTGAAGAGTCCATCGGAAGGGCCAGCCACGCCAGCTCAACCTGCCTAATGGAAACGGGTCGGGAGCGGCAAAACCGCCGGCCTAACAACTCAGGCAGCGGTAAAATGGCTGACTCACCCTTCCAGACGGTTCCAGAGCGAAGATCGGAAGACACAGCAGCCCCATCCGAACCGGTCGAAGTCTTCGCTAGGAATGAACCGCGCAAGTCTAATCGAGTCCGGAGAAGCCCCACCTACCTGCGTGACTATGTAACTACGTAGGACTGAACTAAGAGGGGAGGGGTGTTCTAGTATGTAAATGGTTGAATCCTAGACTACTGTTCTGATTGGTCCAGATAAGTAAGAAGTGGATTGGTTCACTCGAACCAATCCAAAGAGCTGCTGAAAGCGGCAATTTCAAAGGAATGCCATAGGCTGAAAGCAGGCAGGCCAGCCTGTATAAAAGGCTGGCCTCGGCTGCAGCCAAAGTGTTCCCACTACCTCGTGTGTTTTCCGAATAAAACAACAAAGATCAATCCAGCTTACTTCTGTTCTATAATATCAGAAGCATTTGCAGATGGCCACACTTTTCTAATTCCCCTGAAACCAGTTCAACAGGCACCAGAGACTGATCCAGCCTGTTTAGATTGTTTTTCAGATCTATTAAGATATCCAGCACCATAAATAAAGATAAGATGATAAGGTGAGGTGAGAAGACAAAACAAGACAAAAGAAGAGATAATATAATCTTTATTGTCTTTTTTTTTTACTGTAAGTACACTGGCACACCTTAAAAATGAAATTCTGTAGTCTGCCCTCAAAAGGAAGTGCAGAATTTCATTTTTAATGAATGCCAATGTGGTCCCAGTAAAACAATGAGCATAAAGGTTATCTCATCTCATCTCAACTTATAATTTGTATCTATCTTATATCTTATCTTACCTATATTATCTATGTTTATGATGCCCTGATATCTTAATAGATCTGAAAACAGTTGATTGATAAAGCTGATAGATTGATAAATATAGAAATATATGTGTGTGTGCATATTGGTGAGCCTTCTAATTTGCAATGAACTCCTAGCTAGACAGTGCTTGCTGTTTCTGTCCAAACAAACAGTGAATCAGTTTCATTTGCTAAATGCTCCTGAGTACAGTAATCTTCGACTTATGACCACATAAGTCCATAAGACCACTTTAGCCCAGCATTTCTGTTGACAAGTGACTTTTGCCACAGTTTTTAAGCAAATAATTGCAGTTGTTAACTGCATCATGCAGACACTAAGTGAATCTGGCTTCTCCCATTGACTTTGTTTCTCAGAAGCCAACTGGGAAGGTTACAAATGGTGAACATATGACCGCAGGACAATGCAACTGTCATAAATATAATTGCTTAGTGCCCAAATTTTGATAAGTGTGAAAAAAGGTAATAAATTACTTTTTCAGTGCTATTGTAACCTCAAATAGTCATTAAATGAATACCTGTACATTGTCCATACCTAATCCACACCTAAAATTGCATTCCTTTCTCCTATTCATGGCAATAAAATAATAATAATAATAATAATTTATGAGTATTTCCTCATGTTTTTGTGCTTACCATGGTGTCAAATCCTGAAACTTTTAATGACAGGCTGACCTCTATTCTGCATTTAAAATCCATTTCCTCTCCACACTAGCACTCTGCTCCAACATGATTCTAGGAGCTGGAAGACATAGCAAGTTGAAAATGAGAGGAAAGTAGACTTTCATCACAAGATGAAGATGGTAGCATCTTTCCATTTCCAAAATGTCACTTGCTGCTTTGAACTGGTACTTCCTCATCCACGGATCTCAGACCACTGAAGCAGGAATCTGTTAAAACTGCACAATTGCGAGCCCCCAATTGTAACGCTATTGGAGGACTTGCTGATCCAACTACTTGTTTGAAAGATTTTAAGGAAATGAAACTTTTCGTGCAAGTACAAAACAATAAATAATAGGCAATTTCCTCCAGCCTTTCATTTACATGCATTAGGGCAGAAGAAGATTCCTTGGCAGGATGGGAACTTTTTTTCTAATTCTAATCCTAATCCCTTTTCGGTCTGTTTTTCCCTCTTTCTCTGTTATCCTGCTTATCTAGGTTCTGTGTGTAGTTCAAAGAAAACACAGGAAAAGGGATGCTTCTAATGGTGTGGGACCAGCCATCCCCCCCAGTGACATTTTATGGCAATACCCATTGCACGTTAAAAATAAAATGCAGAGTATGCCATCCCCCACCCTAAATAGCCCATCATAGTTAAGGAGTCAGCCAACAAAAAGACAAGATTGGAGCCTCTGGAGTGCCATCATCCATCTTTGGTGGAGCTTTCTTGACTTCTTGGATCAAATGTTCCAGAGTCCTGACATAAGAGCAGACTTAATTAGTTCAACATCCTCCCCACCCCCCTTGTTCTCCTCTGCCAACAACAAAATTTTGGAACATGAAGGCATAACAACGGCAGCATCTAACTTCAAGACATGGGGAAAATATGCTGATCATCAGTACAGGGTGAATCAATGTAGCCATCCCCAAGGCAAGTCACTCAGTAAAGAATTGGGCTCCAAAAAGGAATATGGTGGAAATATGAGCTTCTTAAATATGAGCTATTTCATGGATTAGAACTGAAATGATTTGCGTAAACATTTTGCTCCTTCTGTGCAAATAAAAAAAGAAAAGGAAGAAAAAAACGTGGCAGAACAGTGGGGAGCCTGATTTAATATCGATGAGCACAGTCTTCCCCCCCCTCCCTTTTTGGCTTGGGTTTTGGTTTGTGATCCATAGGAGATGATTGATGTACTGCATTTCACATTGATTCTGGCTCACTAAATTGTTCCAGCTGAAAAAGCAGCATTAAAAACTAACAATTTCCCCGAGTTGAAAAAATAACAGATGACTTTATATGTTGGGTGAGAAGCTGTCCTCTGTTGTTAATGTATTAGAAAAATCACCTTCACGAGCAAGCATGTGTGAGCATTGTTTGAATTTTTGAGCTAACAGTAGGAACGTGCCAAAAAATAGGGAGGGATACCCAGGGTTTCTTGGCCAGGGACTAGGGAGTGGCTTCCTTAAACTTTTTTTAAAAGCCAGTGAGTCTTACCCCTTTGTGTAAGAGATCAGATTAGGAATCAATATTCTAATATTAGATAATTATTTGAGGAAAAGGGAGGTCCAGTTAGTGACTAACCAAGATTTCAAACACTATTACTCAAACAAGGTCAATGTCACATATGCATGTAAGTGCCTTGTATCAGTTTTACTATATATCATGCAAACATTTAAACAAACTCTGTTTTCACTGGTGGACAGTTGCACAAGGCCATCATGGCCAAAAATGGAGCTTGGGAGCCCATTTTTTATGGCAGAGCACTTGGGCCAGCACAGGCAAGGGTGGGATTCTACCAGTTCGCACCTATTCACTTGAACCGGTTGTTAACATTCTAAGCAGTTCGGAGAACCGATTGTTAGAAGAAATTACTGGCCTAATCCTGTAAGGAAGGCAGGAAGGAAACATTCTGGTGTTGCTTATAGAAACTGCCTCTCCATTAACCCTTATATTCTTGACAGGACTAGACTTCCTGTCTCAGGAATTTTTCTGGAAGTTTTTTTCCCCCTCCTTTGCTTGTACTTTGCTTATGTGGAGTGACCATTCAAAGTTACAATGGCACTGAAAAAAGTGACTTATGACTATTTGACAGACTATATGACAGAATTGACAGACTGTGCCCAGTCATGCTCTAACTTCACTGAATCCATCGCACTTCAATTTGATAAGAAAATTCTCCTGCATGTTATTTCAATAAGATTTTCAAAGCAACTCTGAATATATTTGATAATGTTATCGGGTAACTCAAAGCATTTTGATATCTGAAATATAGTCAATATAGTGAATAACTTTATCAAAATGCTTTACTGAAACCAAGATAGATTACAATTTGTGTTTTCAATATCTGTTAATCACTGCATTGTAAGGAAGGTTAACTAACTAAAAAATTCTTAGAAAGTTGTAGGTAGCTTTGGCACCATCGTGTTTCATACATAGATAAAATCTGTTTCCAAAAGCATGTGTAAGCTCTTTAGCATCCCTGAGGTGTAGTTTACTAGCCTTTAAAGACTGGATAGCTGTGTTATATAGTATAACACTGGAGGAAGTAAATTTATGTATGATAAAATATACCTGAGAATGAAAATCTAGCCTCAGCAAGTATTAGTATCGGTTTAATCGAAATATATTTAACAAAATATCTGAAGTGAACAGACAAATCCTAATACCTACTAGCTAAACCTATCAGAAGCAAAGAAAAAAAGCATTTTATATCTTGGAAAATGACAAAAAGAAAGTTCCAGATTTAGCAATTCAGTCAAAAAGCAGGCAGAGGAAAAACAAAATAAAATAGGGATACAACAACTTCTTTCCATGCCCTATCAAATCTTGTAGCCAGCAGGCAATAAGATTCTAAGGAGTTGGGCTCACTTTCAGTCTTTCAACATGTAGATGTCCTACTCAACCCCATTTAATCATTTTTGAGGATAGTCATAATAATGCTTTGGGAGAAGATGGAGGCAAAATAAAAAGTTGAATAATTTTCTCACCATTCTGAGTTTATTTCTTCTAATTTCAAATATTCTAAAATTTCCTTTAGCTATTCTTAGCATCTTTCTTCTACCTATATTCATATTAAGCTTTAGCTGTCCAAAGTACAAATTTGAATAGAATTTTGTCTTTCCATAAATTCAAAGATGAGCATATCATAATTATTTTCCCTCAAACTACCCATTAGTTTAACTTCATCAACCAACTTTTCCTAATATTTAGAACCAATGGAAATAATGATGTCCAATCCTGGAATTAACTTGTTATATTTTCTTCAAATTCTGACAAAGGAAATTGCTGGCAGGGTATGTCTGGAATTTGATGCATGGCATAGCTTTTTCCCAAAAGACATCAAAATCATCCCCCAAATTCCTGCTTTCTTTACATCTTTTAAATCACATTTTATTAGTTTATCAAAATATAAGATACAAAGAGAAATTCAAGAAAACTAGGAGGAAGAGGAGGGGGGGGGAAATATGTTGTAAAGAGGAAAAAGGAAAGAAAAAAATCACCAACTTCCAACTTGCTTTCTTTACATTTTTAACCGCACCTGCTACCACAAATGGAACATTTGAAGCCATGCCTTCTGCATGTGTTTTGCCTCGGAACTGGAATCCTTTCCCGAAAGACAGCAGGAAACTTCACAATTTGATCTGAATGATAGTTTGACCCTGCAAGTTGAAATTCTAACCACTTTACCACATCCACATCTGGGCATCAAACTCAACTTGAACCTAAACAAATAAGGACTGACTTTCCTTTCCTCCTCCACAAAACAGAAGCTGAGCCATTATTTGAACATTTATGTTTGAACTTAGGCCAGAACCTAACCTAAATAAAAGTCGGATGACAGGTTCAGAAAATGTGCCCCATGTATTAAAAGTCAGGGAAACACTGATTTATGGTATGATAAACCTCATCACTGCAAAGATCAGAGAAGAAATGTTATCCCCTTGGGCTCGTAAAAGCTGTATTACAATAATCAGAAGGCTGGAGATAATTTGTGCTCTTCTAGAGCCTAAGGAGGTTATCTGTGTTTACTATGCATACAATCTAATAAATATAGATGGAAATTCTCAGAGCAATATAGAACTGTTCTGAGCAGAAAATTTACAAAGGAAGCTTTACCATCTATGATTGCACTATATGTCTAACTTTATTTCTTCAGTGGTTTATCACTGCATAGATTCATGGAAGAGAAAAAAACTCATGGTTGTTTTTTGCTCACAGCTGTACTATGAGGTCATCTATTCCATCACACTGTCAGTGCAAGATTGTTCCCTACAGAGTAATTTGGAGTCTGCTGTCTAATCCACTTGCCTTGGGAGGCTATTTCACAATCTGACATATAATTTACAATATGTTTCACTCAGTTTCAAGAGCAAAGATGCATTTCTGGTTAAACAAAAAACACATACACACAAAATCCCAGAGCCCTTGACCTTTGGTAAAATACTTTAAAAATAAATTATTCTTAATGCAAAGAAAACATTCTATTATTTGAAAACTATAGCACTGTAATTCATAGTTATCTTACAGTATTTATAATTATTTCTTAATTGTGTCACATTGGCCCAAACAAGGCAAAGAAAGGTAAGCCTAAAAGATGCCATTTCCAGGCAATGACTCATTTCTCATCCAAAAATGAAATTAAATTCCTTCAATTGAATTTATTTTCTGTATCATCTGCCATTTGTATTTCATAATACTCATTGTACTGTTGTTTAACCTCCTCAAAAACACCCTACTGTCCCCATATCCATTATTTTTTTTCTGTTGTGAACCCAAGACAAGCCCTTTTGGACAGTGGTGGGATTCAAAAAAATTTACTACTGGTTCTGTGGGCATGGCCTGGTGGGTGTGGCAGGAGAAGGATACTATAAAATATCCAGTGGTATTTGCCAGTTCTCCAAACACTCATAATTTCCACTACTGGTTCTCCAGAACTGGTGAACCTGCTGAATACCACCTCTGCTTTTGGATTTAACTAGCTAATCGATTGAAATATGTCTATAGAGGTTCTCAGTGATTCAGGTCACAGTTATCTCAAAGGTGCTTTTTTTCAAGAAGCAACTGGACTTTCTTTGTTTTTCCTTGAAGATGTTTCACTTCTCAACCAAAAATCTTCTTCAGTTCTAAATTGAAAGATGATCATTTTGCGTGGAAAAAGATGTAGCATAGTCTTTAGAAGCCATGAAGAAACCTGAAACAAGGAATCTTCCGGGAAGAGAAGATTCCGATTGTTTTCCAAGCTCAATAATGGAAAGTCTTCACATACACATGCTAACAAACACGCATACACAAACTCATATATCTTTGGAAACAATTGTAGTTAGATAACTGATTATGTGTCTTGGACAATTCCTTTGTTTAGGAAGAAATTGGTGGAGTTATGATTGTTAGGTAGGTCTTACAATATGGTCAAAGGTTCTTCTTGCACTTCTGAGTTGAAGCACTATCACCTCTCTCTGAGTCAGTAGAAAACTACATTGATAAGACATGTGCTGTCTTCATTGTCAATTCTTTGCCTCTATTGCCTGTCTGAAGTTTCTGCATTTATCTGAGATTCCTCCAAATTAGAAAGTGGCCATTCAGATTTTAGATATCATGAGGCTACCTTTCACAGTGGCAGTATAAGCAGAAAATAAATACTGTGACATGTGGAATAGAGGCAAAAATTCATGTCTTTTGCAATATCTTCCTGAAATTAAAAATTATATTTTAGAAAGATTTTTAGTGTAATAGTAACTGTCAACTCATAAAACATTTTGTATACATGTTTTATAGTTGTCAACAGAAAGAAGGGGGGAGCTTCAAAGAGTAGGCAGCACTGTGGAATTGAACGTACATTCCATCCATATTTTCTTCAGAAACTGATTAGATGATTGAAGCTTCTGCCATGCAAAAATCTAACTGGAGAGCATGATTGATGACTCTTGGCTATGGACATGTTTCATTGGATGATACACCCAGAGGGATGGGGGGGGGGGAAGCAGGATCAAGGATGACAGTGAATTNGATGGGGGGGGGGGGAAGCAGGATCAAGGATGACAGTGAATTACATATCTTAGAGTTGGCTACACCAGGCAAACCCTGGATGTTAACTTCTAGTAAATCCTTTGTAGTTTTGGGAGTGTGGCTTGAGGCTCATGATTTAATTGGAGCCAGAATCCTGACAGTAACCTGATTTTGAAAGACAAAGAAATAACAAAATCCAGGGTCAATCATCTGTTGAATTTCAGATCTGAACTGCAAAGATCCAAGCAACTACTAACTAGGAAATGTTTGGGTTTTTCTTTGCTGTCATCTACTGATCGTCCAGATTTTATCAGTCTAGATCTGGTAGTCCAAGTTGAGTAACTGTTGGCTTCAAAAATCCTTGAGCCTGGCACTAACATGTACTCTAGGTCCTTCTTTCAAAAAAATGTTTCTGGCTTCCAGTTTGCAAGGCTTCGGTGGCAGCAGGAATCTGCAGTCATACGCAGTTTTTGCTGTGCTTGCTGCTGGAGTGCCCCCGATCCAGCTGGATTTGGGGGCTATAGTTACCCCGTAGAAGTAACTGAAGATAGGGGAGATCCAGCAGGGGTCCGGGGGAATCACAACCCCCCTCCTCAGCTGGCTTAACTCCCTTTTCTTAAAGCGGTGGAGCAGCGGTCAGCAATGGCCGCACACAAAGAAGCTTTCATCCGGATAAGAATGTGCAGGAGGAAGCTGAGAAAGTGAAAGTTTTTGGCTAACTGGGATAATAAGTAACATTTAAATACCCTGGATTTTAAGTTTCATTAAAGATACATCATTCCCCGATGAAGACGGAAAAAGCAGCGAATGAAAGAAAAAAGGAAAAGCTTTGTTTTTTCTCACTCTCCTTCCTTACGGTGATAGCAAATGAATGCAGAATCGGAAAACCGCAATTTTGGTATCAGCAGGTAATGTCCTGAAAATAAAGCAAGGGGACAATAAAGAGTTCTGAGCATTGGGGAAAAAAAGCAAAACTCTTTTTTGCTATAAGTGGGAAGGGAGAGGAAAAGAATATTAAGATTTTGTTGGAGGAGGCTGCTTGGAATTTATAAGATCAGAGCTAAACTGTAACAAGACTTCTAAAATATATAATTTTATATTTGAGCTTTGTAACTGAACCTATAACCCAGGAAGAGAAAGTTAAAAAAAGAAGAAAGTGCTAAATGAAACAGTCTGTGTGTATTTGGATTGCATGGTGACTTTGGACTTTTGGAAATCATTATTTGAAAGACTAAAAACATTTGGGTTGTATAAAAAAAACTTTTCAGAATGGAACTACTTGTTGATGAACTGAAAATTGAATTTTAAAAAGCTAAAGAAGAGGAACAAGAAAAGAAGGGCTCTTCTGGATCTGTTTCCATTTTTTAGAATGGCAATTTCTACCTACCAGAAATACAGGAACAAGAAGACGGATGAGAAGAAGCCATCTTTAATGAACAAACAACTTTAGCTGGGGAAGAAAAGGGAAAGAGGGAAAGAGAATGGAGAATTTAAGATTTTAAAAACAACCAAAGAGGGAAAAATAAGGTGAAAAAATCAATACAATGTCAGAAATTGTCAGAAAGCAACAGAAAAGAGGAATACAGAAGAAGGTGGAGATTAAGAAGGTGAGATTAAGAGACAAGGGGGTAAAAAGCAGGATTGGAGAAGAAAGGAAGGGGAGAAGGGAAGAGAAGTTACAAAGATTTTAAAACAAGATGTAAAGAAACAAGATTTATTCAGAGATAGTGGGTAAAAATATGATAAATAAAAAAAAAGAGATTCTGCAAAGTACATAAGATTGTATTGTATTTATATTTGAAATAATGTTAGAAAAACTGGATTTAATAATAGAGTTTAATTTGCTATGGATATTGTTTTAATTATATTATAAACTCATTACTCTTTTTATTTTTGTAATATATATGTAGCTTCAGAATGTACTAAGCAGAATCCAGAATGAAAAGTAGATATTATTTTAAGTGTTAAATTTAAGGGAAAGATTTAAAGGCATCATACTTCAATCAGTGATTACAGGAGAAATTTTGTATTAACGAGAAAAGATAATAAAAATTGAAAAGAACAGACAAAAAATATACACGTAATGATTTAATTGAGATGAAATAAATAAAATAGAATTAAGAGAGTGAAAAGAGGGGAGAAGCTATATGGAAAATGTAGAATGGTAAATAAGATATGAAATGGGATAAAAAGTGAGCATGAATTTGAATATATGTCTGTACAAAAAGATGTAACCCAGTACTAAGCCGCTTTCCAAAAATAAGTTTTATGTTTTTATGTTTTGTGTTTTGTTTGTGTATGTTTGTCTATTGAAAATCAATAAATTTTTTATAAAAAAAATGTTTCTGCCAGTATTAAGTAGCTAGAATTAAATGCAGCTGTTTAATTGTTCATAAAGCCATCAAGCGCTATTGGAGAATTTCAAGCAATTAAAATAAAGGTTGCATTTCTTACTACCCTTTACTGCTTGTCTGCTGCCGCCTATTTTGGATGCTTCCCCATATCGTTATCCTGTATTGACTGGAGGATTTTACTGTTTGCTGTACAAACCTGGTATGAAGGAGCATCTTAGATAATTCATTCTCAGATCTTACCCTTCTCTGTCACTTGACTGTCATATCAGCATTATGAGAACCAACTTCACTGGATTCATAGCATCCTCATTCACAAACATTGAATGGCAGCTGTGGATTATGCCAGATGTTGTATTCAGCAGGTTTTGACCAGTTCTAGACAACCGGTAGCAGAAATGTTGAGTAGTTTGGAGAACCAGCAAATACCACCTCTGCCTGGCCCCGCCCCCATCTATTCTCTGCCTCCCAAGTCCCAGCTGATTGGCTGGGTCTTCTTTTGTTGCCTTGCACAGGAGAACAGAGCTGGAAAGCTGGGTTAGTGGGGTGGGGAGGGAATGGGATTTTTCAGTAACCTTTCCCCAAGAGTGGGAAGGAATGGAGATTTTACAGTGTCCTTCCCTTGCCATGCCCACCAAGCCATGCCCACAGAACCATTAGGAAAAAAAATTGAATCCCACCACGAGATCACGCTGACCATAAACAGCCAAGATCACAGTGAGAATTTCATGTAAGCCACTTCTGAATTGGTTCTGTCCACAGAATCACAGGCCTTAAATGTTATAGCAACAGTCTTAGTCGAGTCTTTTTTAGTTCAATTAACACTATCCCCAGAATTGGAAATATACTATTCCATTCTAAAGGTATCTCTGTTAAAAAAATAACTGGCAATCCCAGAATTGCTGTTCTGTTGCTTTTGGCAAAGCAACAGTTGCAGAAAACAGTCTCTAGGAAGCCAAGGGAGATATCAGATACTTCACATTCTGCTGGTCATTTTCTATTACAATTCCTGTAAACTCCATCAGACTGTCTTGAGGGAAATAATTATATGGCACACTTGGAGGAATGAGTCCAAACTATAGAGCTGGCAGGGCTCCAACTGCCTGCTTCACACATGGTAGCACAGCTTGTATCCTTAGAAATGAACTGATCTTAGCTGTTCTGCTGGTCTTCTCAGGTTACAGTCACAGACAGGTTTAGAGGGACAAAGTGTAACTGCTAGATTTGTTCAGACTGATGCCAGCCCATCTGCCCTTGAAGTGTTCATGGACTCTGAAAACAGAAAGCAACTCTCCCACCACCACCACATTATAGTACATTATACCAGTGGTGGGATTCAATTTTTTTAACTACCGGTTCTGTGGGCGTGGCATGGCTTGGTGGGTATGGCTTGGTGGGCGTGGCAGGGGATGGATACTGTAAAATCCCATTCACTCCCCATCCTTCTAACCTGCTTTCCAGCTCCATTCTCCTGTGCAAGAAGACCCAGCCAATCAGCTGGAACTTGGGAGGCAGAGAATAGTTGGGGTCAGGGCCAGTCAGTGGTGGTATTTGCCAGTTCTCCAAACCACCCAAAATTTCCACTACCAGTTCTCCAGAACTGGCTAGAACCTGCTGAACGCCACCTCTGCATTATACACTTTTTAAAAACATTTTTAAAGTCAACTGAAACATCTGGCATGTAGGGCTCTAATCTGTGTTGGATAATCCTAAATATTATTTTGCTGGCTGTTTGATATTAAAGATATTGTATAATAGCTTGCACACTCTGTTAAATATGCCTTGGTACAAATATGTAGATTGGCATCTTCCAATCTGTTAGATACTGAAATTGTCCAGATGTGCTAATATAGCTTGGTTCCTTCCATCAATTCTGTAGCCTTCTAGCATGGTAATGACCAGAGTTCTGATCTTTCCATCATGTATTC
Source organism: Laticauda laticaudata (assembly GCA_004320025.1). Lineage (NCBI taxonomy): Eukaryota > Metazoa > Chordata > Lepidosauria > Squamata > Elapidae > Laticauda > Laticauda laticaudata. The sequence goes on from BHFT01057684.1 coordinate 41,013, forward strand.
TAGAGGTTCTTGTAAATAGGCAATATCTATACAATAGAGATATTTACCTTTCAATGTACAGAATTACAATATATTCATTTCATCTATGTTTGCTCTTTGAATCAGTTACTATCTATCCCTTGGTATTTTAGCATACCAGTTTGAGACGGGAACCTCCTTCTGAGTTTGGGGATCTTTTGGAAGACTTTCCTTGTTTTTCTAAGTCTGTTTTCTGCTTCAGTGCCTTTATAGATCCTGTAACACTGCTTTTTGTCTCTTGCAATAACTTTCTGAAGTTATTTGCTAAGTTTTTCCTCCGATCTTTCTTTCTTGATTTTGTTTTCTCTTCTCAGATATTTCCATAGTTTGTACTGACATTCAGTTTGCTTCTCTTCTGTTTCTTGATTTTTTTGACTGCTTAATTCATCCTTTAAAAGATATTTAATTGATTCACAGTTCCTCTGGTTTCTAACCAACAAAGTAAAGATCTTCAAAGCAATTCTGGATGTTCTCCTAGAAAATGGTGAGTATATGCTCAAAATCAATCATAGGAACTGGCTGACTTTCTTCTTGCACTTTAGCTTGACTTGGGACTTGTATATGAGCAATTTGTGATCTGTTCCATAGCATCAACATCTAGACATTCCAAAGGCTTTAATGTTTCCACATCATAAACACCATTACCAACTCCAAAAGATCTTCAACTGTTCTTCATCCCTCTGTTAAGTGCCATCCAACTGAGGAGCCCATGTTCTGGCACTATATTTTCAATTACTTTAAATTTCAATCATTGCCTTTTTCTTTTGCAGTATAAAATAAGTATTGCCACTAAAGTCATCATTCACCTCCAACCTCTACCTCTTCCTATAATTGCTACTGACCTAATAGAGAAGTCTGCTTTTTTAGCCTTGGGTGACTTAATAGGAGTTAAAATTCAGTATTTGTAATTATGTTTTACAGGTGCTGAAGGATTTATTTATGACACTGCTAGTATTCAGATACATTTGATGTAGGTTCCATTTGCATAACAATGCCTTGCTTAAGAAAGTGCATAAACTCCTGAAAAACATGTTATGGGCCATGGTGGCACAGTGGTTAGAGTGCAGTGCTGTAGGCTATTTCTACTGCCTGCTGGCTGCCTGCAATTTGGCAGATCAAATCTCACCAGGCTCAAGGCTGACTCAGCCTTCCATCCTTCTGAGATTGGTAAAATGAGGACCCAGATTGTTGGGTGCAATATGTGACTCTGTGAAACTGCTTAGATAGGGCTGTAAAACACTGTGAAGTGGTACATAAGTCTAAGTACTATTGCTATTACTATGGATTTACTGGAATCACAAAGTCCCTAAATGTCTTGCCCAATGCCAGGATTAAGAGAGAAGATTGTCACTTCATCTACATTGGCTTTTTTGATTGGCAAAACTTATCACCTTCACCTTGGGTTGCAAAATATTATGAAATATTACTGAAATATGAATGTAATTAAATACATTACTCTGAGCAAGTGCCAGTTAATCCTATATGAATATTTTTAGAAGCCAATTTAGAAGCATATTCAATGAGCATCAAGAGGAATGAAAAAGACGGTTAATGGGCTTTAACTGTGCTGCACATATTGTTCCTAGTGTTGTCTGAGCCAAAATTTGACTTGCTGCCAACCCATATACAAGTAATAGTCAATAAGATTTACAGTTATGTTTGCACTAACACAGCAAGAGGGGAAAAGTTAAATGAGTTATGTCACTAGCAGTTCAGCACTAGCGACATCCATGGGTGAAATGCAGTGACCTGTCAGCGAATAAAGAGAGATGATGCAATTTTCTTGAATCCAAATGCTATTTTTGTAAAAGAAAGCTAAATAGCAATAAAAACTTTGCATGCCTCCTTGATTAAACTAGGGAACAATCTTCATCAGGCCCCTTTTAAGTCTTGGCGATAAAATGTTGAACTTCAGCAAGGTTTTTTCTTTGGAGTTCTGACTGATAGCTTTCATATTCGGACTCACTAGGCAAGATTCCATTCTTTCTGCCTTTCCAGAGAACCATTTCTTCTCTTTTTTCAAGCCAATAGTTTTGTAGTGCAACAATATTAATCTTGGCCTTTCCATGTTTTTCTGATAATCTGACATTTATATTATTGTGTTCCATCCACTTCTGTGACTGAAGAATATAGGATCCCTTGCAACAACTTTAGTTTAACTGTTTAGATAGTTTTTATCTGTGGGCTGTCAGACTCATGAATGGAAAATAATCTTACAACAACATAGTACGAATGACTTGCGGGACTGGCGCAACGTGCAATAAGTTCACATGTTTTTTGCCCTCCCCGGGCTCTGGAGGCTTTCCTGAAGCCTCCAGGAGGGTAAAAATGGCCTCCCCAGGCTTCAGAGGCTCTCTGGAAGACGGAAATAGGCCCATTTCCTGCCTACCTGAACTTTTGGGAGACCCATTTTTTGCCCTCCCCGGGCCTCTGTGCATGCCCTGCACTTACCTGCATCTAAAATGGGCCAAGTGGGATTTGGGGGTTGTCTGAACTGTGCAGAATCTTAGCTAAAGGTTCTCCCAAACCCCCACAAACCCCCAGCATCCCACTTCTGAAACAGATTCATAACTATGGGCTCCTCCAGGTTTAGTCTATTGATCTTGGATCTAAAGGAATCCCAAAAGCAGGACATGATTTTAAAGTCTTTAAAACTCACCATTGTGTCTCTCCTATACCTGGTTTTTCTTTAAAGAATTAGACCTTGTTTTCTTTGATGCTTCTATTAAGATATGCAATATAAAAGGACAGCATTATAGGATGAACTTATGAGTTGTCTTCCTCCTTTCTCCATTCTTGCAGGATTCTTCACTATTGATGTAAGCAATCCTTATAAACTCAATATTTACTCTGAACCAATCTCATTTGGCTAATGTCTGCAGAAGCATTGATATATTTAAGATACAGGAAAGTGGAGGGAGAAATTCACTGTAAAAAACCCACTATAATTAGTTAACTTGTTTGGATTTGTTTGGTCAAGGTTCCAAGTAATAAATCCATTGCAAGCAGGATTCCAAGGCAGTCAAGTTCCTCAAAGATAACTTTTATTGGAAATATCATATTGGCACATATCTGGTGAAAACCGACTCTGAAACACCCATGGTTTTCACCTCATTAAAAGTGAAAGTTTTTCTACTTTTTCAAAGCAATCAGTTACATGGTCCAATCATCGTGTAGTGCGACAATCGGGTGGCATCACCCCACCTTCTTCTGACCAGGCATGAAAATGTCCATGGTTTTCAGGAGAAAGTATTTTATTTTGGCTACAACAATCCTTCTATCTTAGATCCCCCTTCCCTGACCCTCAGCTCTCGTGTGGCAACAAAATGGCTTCAGCCAGGGCAGCTTCAGGGTTGACAGTAATGCAGGTTCAGTACATTCAAAATTAAGATTTTGGTTACTTTCAAATCGGAAGCTTTCAGTCTCTTTCTCGGAGGTGTAAAAAAATGGAGGAAGGAGAACCATTCAAGGCCAAAGCCCAGTGCAGCTGACCCATGAAACGAGAGATGATTTATTTTACATCTAAAATGGATCTTAACATGCTAAATAACAATATTTTTAAAGGAAAAAGAAACTTGTCTACAATGATGTGAATCATATCTCCACTTAGTACATCTAATGAAAATGATCAGACATTCCACCTACTTATTCAAGGGTGAATATTAATATTTAATTAGAAAGTTGTCAAAGTATTGTTTTGATTCTGCAAGTTCCAGAATATGTCTTATCTAAATCTATATGAACTGGAAATGTTTGGCAAAGGATTAAGTAATACAAAACAGGAAATAAACCTGGATTTAATCTCAGAGAAAATCTCTCTTATTAAGTGCACATTTACTATTTTCCTCCTTAAATGGAAATATTCTAAGTTTGGATTACAGAACACTAACTTCCAATTAACTTGGAACTGTAGCCACTTACTAACTAGTTTGCAAATGCAAGCCATCTTAGCAGTGGTGGGATTCAAAAATTTTTACTACTGGTTCTGTGGGTGTGGTGTGGCTTGCTGGGCATGGCAGGGGAAGGATACTGTAAAATCCACAATCCCTCTCCACCCTACCAATCTGCTTTCCAGCTCCATTCTCCTGTACAGGGCAACAAAAGAAGACCCAGCCGATCAGCTGGGATTTGGGAGACAGAGAATAGGTGGGGGTGGGGCCAGTCAGAGGTGGTATTCTGAACTACTCAAATTTTCAGCTACCGGTTCTCAGCACTCAAAATTTCTACTACTGGTTCTTCAGAACTGGTCAGAACCTGCTGAATACCACCTCTGTATCTTAGATACTAGAGTGAAAAACAACAAAGTAAAATAATATTGGCCAATATTGGTCATTTAAGATTCAGGTTGGGTTACAGTTATCTCTTCTACCCATATGTTATCCCTTATCTATAAACAAATCCATTAAAAATAGCTTTTCAGTCTTGAAGTCCATAAACTTTTGCCAGAACTTTTCAAATAAAAATCCTATTTTTACCTTGATGAAATTAACCAATTTTATGTTCTTTCTTTTATTTCTAATTGCCTTAATTTTTAATTCAATCAAATACTGTCATAGGATTTGATTTCTCTTCAATTCTTTTTCATCCCATCACATGCATTTATTCAAGGGTTTAACAAACCTCTTTTATAGTTCCATTAAGAAAACATTTTCCAGTTCATTAGTTTATCATTTACATTTTTTTTTATTTTTTAATTTCCCTTTTAATTTTAAACATTCCAGATCTCTTGGTTTATCATTTGTATTTAAAGTGTTAGAACTTCAGCCAATTTCTTTTATATATCCAGCAAAATGTCCTTTATCAAATCATTCTCTGGCCTTCCATTTGTATTTCCACATTCTGTACTTTCTCTGTCTTGTCAGATAAAATATGTTTCACATCTACCATTCTTTCATTAATATCTTTTAGACATAGTCTATCCATGGAAGCAGACATTATTACTGACAATGTTGATATTGTGGTTACTAATTTATGGCTCCATTTTTCAAGGATATTTCTGATGTTACAACATTTATGTCATTTTGGATGTCTCAGTATTAACTGACATCAAGAACAGGCTTATATATTTTTTCTTCTGCTTAGAATTAGTTTCCTCTAAATCATCACTTATCTTTGTTATGACTTACAATAAGCAGGGTAGTCAAAATAAATCTGTTTCCCTTGAGAAGATATTTATTTTTTATAGTTAATTCCAAAATCTTATAGTATAAGTCAATATTCCAAATTTATCTGGATCTTTAATCAGATTATAGATTTCTTAGAACAGAATCTTATTTTGCTTTTTGCTATTTATTCCAAATTCTTTAGGGTCTTAAGCTTCTAATTAATTTTTATTTTGTTCAGAGTTGAAAATAAACTCACCTGATGAAGACTTTTCAAACATGTCATTCCAAAGGTCTCCAGTAACTTTAAGAGGGTTAATAGGCAATTCCCAAAAGTGACTAGAAAGTAGGGCTTGCAAACTTAAATGTCTTTCGCTTAAAAGACTCCACTGCAGTTGCAAGTATTGTGGTTGATCCAGAGGTGGGTATTCAGCAGGCTGTGACCAGTTCTGGAGAACTGGTAGCAGAAATTTTGAGTAGTTCAGAGAACCGGCAAATACCACCTCAGACTGGAGATTTTACAGTATCCTTCCCCTGCCATGCCCACCAAGCCACCCCCACAGAATCAGTAGTAAAAAAAATTGAATCCCAGCACTGGGTTGATCTCATTGTCTCCTGGCACTCAAATCCCAGAGAACTACTGTCCTGCAGTCTCCTTGCATAGAACAGTCATCTGGAGCGCATGTGGGCAATCTCCCATCCTCTCCTTATCCTGAAAGACTCCAAGGAACCAGTGTACCAGTTTCTTGGTCTTTGCCATCATTGCTTTCATGGAGTCATCCTCAGTTCACCAGTACCTCCCTCAAAGGTACTCCCTCCAGATCAAAAAGTCTATCTGAGAGTAATTCGAGCAAGAAAACTAACTTCTCCCAGTAAACTCAGTATCTCTTTTGGAGTTCCACTTTTTTTAAAAAAAGGTATCCTACAAGGCAGTGTTTCTCAACCTCAGCAACTTTAGGAGATGTGCACTTCAATTCCCAGAATTCCCCAGCCAGCACTTCTTAAAACTGCTGAGGCTGCTAAACACTGCTAAAAAAGCATTCCTGTATTTAGGAATTCTAAAAGGAGATCCCTGGGGAAAGATTTCCAGCAAAACACATGCTTTGTGTTTAGAAGGCCATGAGTTCAAACATGGCAGACATTTTAAATAACAACTTGGACTTTTAGAGGGACCCTGGTGTCGGTGGTTGTTCATTCCTGATGTTGTAAAATGAATGACTTCATGCAACTTTTCTGTTCAGTACTCATCTTTAAATGCAGTGTTACACAGATGAGCTGCAAAAACAGCTCCACTTTCACATTGGGTCTGATAATCATATCTGAAAGGTTCTTCACATATTGCATTTTAAGAGGATAGAAATAAAATTGTATCTGCTGGCATTGTCCTTTGCTCCCATTTGACATTACCTGCCAATCAGGGGTGGGAGTCAAATTTCTTAACAACTGGTTCTGAGGGTGTGGCCTAATTTGCGGGTGTGGCTTGGTGGTCATGTGACTGGGCGGGCATGGCTTGCTGACTGGGCATGGCTTGGTGGTCAAGTGACTGGCTGGGCGTGGCTTGTATGTAAATATTGTAAATATTTATGTAAATACTGATCTTTTTTTTAAAAAAAAAACTTTTACCCAAAATCAGGCAAAGCAGGCAGTGAGATTGAGTTGCTTGCAGAATCACAGATTCACTCACAGATCTACCTTTCTGCAATCTGCTACCTGAGTCTGTCACATAAAATTTGCTTGCACAATGTAGGCAAGTTGGATAGCATGCATGCAAGATAAGGAGTGACTGGGCAGGGAGGGGAAGGACAAGCAGGGAGGGACGGGGTCAGCCAGTGGCGTGATTTGCCGGTTCTCCAAGCTGCACAGAATGGTAACAACTGGTTCTATAGAACTGGTCCGAACTGGTAGAATCCCACTCTTGCTGCCAATCAAGGCTATACAAAGTTTGGGGAGAATTGTTTTGGAACATGTGAAAGCATGAACACAACCACTCTTTGTGACTCATTGAAGCCATCCACCTTAGGATGGCATGGTAGCATTGGACTTCAGCACAACCATGCATGTGCTGTAATGAATTGCAAACAGGTGTGCTTTTGTGCTCCTGCACATTTCAAAAATGCCTTCCAAGCTGAATCTACAGTGTTTACTAGCCCTCTTGTTAATATGCATTCAATATATATGCAAACATAAATTGTGCAAACTATCAGTAACGGTTGAACGGTCTCTAATCTTGCACACAGTATCTTTCATGCGTGATGATGAATGCCTAAAAGAAATGAGGAATGCAACCATCAAGTGCTGTATAAGCAAATGAGATCATCACATGTAAATTGCTTCTTATCAGACATTCTCATCACAGAAACGAAGACTTGAAAAGGAAACCTAACAAAATCTGGATTCAATCATTGCCTCTTCCTGATAAAAAGGACCACTTTGAGTCAGGCTAGTATTTGTCCTGACCAATGATTTATACCTATGGGTTCTTACAATTCCCATAAGCTCTTTTCACATATAAAATAAATACCTTCTGAAAAATATTTACACTGTTACTCTTCACACTAATCCCTAGGAGCTTTCTGTCTGTTTTCATACCCCCTTAATTTATACATCAAATTATGCAGTTCTTAATCATTTTCCATAACTCAGGAATTATCAACTTTAAGAGAATGATGTCCTTTCTTTTTTGGTCGTCAGATTATAGTCAGCATCTTTTTTCTCAAGACTTGAACTGAATTTCAGAATTTTAGAACAGTAGTAGACCCGTGGTCAGGGTCCAAAGATTTTAACAGTTTTCTTTGATACATGTAATGCTAACTGAATGTTTTTTTAGCCAAATATCCCGCTAAGATATCAATGAACAAACCAGATTAGGGTTTACTATTTCATTAAAATCCAGTAAGTATGAAAACGCACTCTTTTTGTGTGTTCTATGTTCATTAAAAAGAAAACTATAGCAGTGGAGCCTTTTCCATGCATGAGATCACATTTCCAGACTACAATTGTTTATCAACAGGCTTAGGAAAAAAACAATGCAGAATAAGCAAGAAACACAATAGGTGGATTTCTATAATTTTCTTTTCTACCAGGCAACATGGGCTGGCAGAGGAATAACTGTCCATCTTGTTCCTCAATGTGGAGCAGAGCAGAATTCTGCAAGAATAAAAAACTTAGATCAAAACAGGGTAGAGTAACTTCTTCAGTGCAGGGAGTATTCCGGTGTAAAATTTCAACTCCCGTAATTCTTAACAGTATTTACATTTGGTGAAGAATTCTGGGAACTGAAGTTCTCATATCTCAAGGCTGGCAAGATTTGTAACAATCCAAAAGGCAATTATCGTGATTAGTCAGAAGATAACTAAGCAGTTTATAACCAGGTTTTCTAGATCCAAAATTGTTTGAGTGCTAGAACATATTTTTGATAGTAAATCTCCATATAGAAAAGTCAGCATTATTATTAGACAAGCTTTTAAGATTCTGTAGCTATTTATGCATAAACAATAAGCTTGCATTAACATTTAGTGAAATTAAAAAAATTATTGTGATGTTTTATAAAAAAACAGAACTTGTAAATGAGTAGTCAAATTTTCCATTATATTTTTTGGATTGCAATTTTTGCATCAAGTTTAAGAAAAGTGAACTTTATTGTTCTTGCTTGGTGAATGATGGATAGAGGTGTATTTAAAATATATAATCATTTGCTCACTAGTGTTTTATAGGAATAACATCACCCAAACACCACTATAGAGAAATAGTGTGAATTCATTGCTATTATATTTAATAGAAATGGCTAGATAATCTAATAAGACAGTATAAATCACTAATGAAGAAATTTCCTATGTCTACTCCATGGAATTATTGGAAACATTCAGTATTTAGTCTGTTTCACCAAATTTCTGTAAAAGGAATTTCTATAAACAGTTTGTTTTTAAAAAAAAAACCCAAAAAATCTGCATTGGTATATACATGCAGCTTTCTCTGTTATGCTTACTATCAATCCATCTTTCCCTAATATATACATTTTATAAAGTTTTCTTTATTTTATACATGCTAAGATATAGCATCTCTTATTTATATTTTTGTATACAGTTATCCCTAATATACAATTGTATAATTGTCTGTATGCAACTTTCCCAAACATGTTTTTAAGTATGCCAGTTTTAAACTGAAAATTCGCTGAGTTGATAAATGAGAGTCCTTCTATAAGGGAGATGAGTAGTTCAAAAATGTGAAAAATAAATAAATAAAAATATTTTGTAACAGATACTAGTGAATTTGGGTTGTGCCATTTATATAAATGGCCTCTCATTATTCAAAACTGTAAAAAGTTTCTGGTGTTTCACAGTATCTATGTATTTGATAGCATTCAAATACTAGCTAGTATTCTAATTAAATTAGTATGCAAATATCAACTAGATGTAGAAGATGGAATGGCAGAACCTGGGGATTGAGTGAAAAGAGGAATCAGCCAAGAATCCTTATGTAGCCACAAATGAATTGTCCAATTCCCCTTAAATGCCATTGACACAAAGTTTAACCAAATGTTGAACGTTAATTGAGAAATTCTTGTGCATAGGTTTTAGCAATAAATCAGTTTAATTGAAACTTCATTGTGGACCTGATCTTTTGTGCTTGACGCTTCTATTATACCTAAAAATAACTTGGTTTTTGACTTGGGTAGGTTAGTTTCACTGACTGATTTCCACTAAACTAAGCCAATTTATAGTATATTGCTTGAAATGCCTCACCACAGTGCCCTCTATTGGTTCAATCAAAGCTAAATCGAACACTATAAATGAAATCAGCTATATTTTTTAAAAGTAATCCCATCCTATGAAATCTAATACTTTACAGCAATCTATTTTCAGTCACATAATTACTGTTTCACACCAATTGGGGAAATTACCTATGTTCTTTTATTGAAAATGTCATCAATTTATTCACCAAAAATGCTCCAAAATGTAATTTCCTGCCACTCAGTCAAACCACAGCAGCCAGAGAAACTCACAATAACAAGATAATAGAAATTTCACTATTAAACATTAAAACAACAGATTAGGAGACAGGGTCAGCAGTTTCTCAGAACAAGTAAATGAAGTAAACATCGGATAAGTAAATGAAACTCCCCCCCCCCCCNCCCCCCCCCCCCCCCGCACCAAAAGGGGTTAATGAACTAAAGCCCACCATGTATCTCTAGAAAGTTAGTTTCACAGGGACCAGATAAAGGAATTAAGATGCTTTCCAAACCTCCTTGAGAAGTAGCTCTTCAGATATAAAGAAAATCATTCACTCAGTATCTCAAGAGCTACTTTTTCCCAGGGAAGAATCAAAGTGACATAAGAAGTATCAGTTTACCATGGCAGGTGATTTATCTATGACATCCTTTTAATCATTTTGCAGTAGCTCTCAAGCTCTAAAGAAGAGGTCTTTCCATAATCTACTACCGATCCTTTCTCCAACTACAGATGTACACTGGCATCTTTTGCATACCCTCCACTCTCACTCTCCAAAATGTCAGGAGAGATGCCTGCATTCCAAACTAACATTAAATCCCAGGTAGTGCTTTAGTCTCTAAGAAATGGGATGTGCAATTTCCATTTGGCTCCAATGGTTGCCAATGGTTTGCCTTTGTGTTAAGTCCTCAATTAGACAAATTGGGTGACAGATGTCAAAGGGAGCCGGGCTTGGGAGGGATGTAGCCTTTAAGGTTTGACTTTGAACAGGATGCCTTAAGCTTCTACAAACAGTTCTTGGTTAATAATAGTAATTGAGACTTAGATCTGTCAACCCTAACCCTAACCCTAAGCAACACATTCATAAATTGCTATGTCACATGACCATAATAATTTATGACAGCATTTTCGGCAGTTCCAGCCACCATTGTTCGGCAAATCCCATACAGTTCTTAAACATGATGTCAAATGATCAATATTTTCAACCTCCTGCTAGCTTCCCCATTGACTTTACTTATCAGACCCAGCAATAAAGGCCATAAACAGCAATCACATGGCCACAGAGCACCGCAATCAACATAATTGCAAGCCAGTTGCCAAGTGCCTGAATCTTAATCATGTCAACATAGGAATGCTGGGATGGCTACAACTTTGAGGATTGGCTGTAAATCTCCTCATTCAGTGCCATTGTAACTTCAATGACTGAGGGAATTATTGCAATCTGAGGACTACTTGTACAATACTCTCTCCACTGAAACATAATAAAAATTTGGGCTCTGCCTAGGTGTGTGTGGGGAACACTAGAAGCTGCAAAATGGTGGCTGATAGACACCATTTTTTTTCTCCCCTCCTCTTTTCAAAGCCATTCAGCATGTTACATGTCCCCTGGCTCCTTCTTCCCGAATAACTCTCACGAAATATTCTAACGTGGTTACAACAGCTAGGCTCTCAAGATATCCACATTCTCTATCTTCCAGGTCATATCTAGCTCTGAAATTTGTCGTTCTTCATAAATGAAACTTTAGTTGGTAAATCTAATGAGGATTCTGAAGTAAAGTGCCAGGGAAAGCAGACATGGGATAGGGATGGGGAAGTATTTATATAATGTACACATAACTATTCCTGATTTGAAAGTGGGTCATTCTTTATAGGTACTAGCATAAGCCAATTGTGTTTCCATTGTGGTTTTCTATGCCAGATCCTCTTTTACAATTTTTTATTATCCTTTAGGGAGTTGCAAGCGGCATGATAATGAGGTTGAATGTTGTAACAGTGCCAGATTTATTAAGAAGAATATTGGCTCATAGTAAGACTTGCTTTGGGGCTGAAAAAGGCAAAGGGAGGTCCCTTCTCCATTGATTTAATTTGCATTGCCACATTTATTTATTTAAAAATTATATTCCTGCTGTGCCTTGTACACGAAGAACACCTGTGCTGTTACAGGGCTGTCTGACTTATCCAAGAATAATTTTCCTGTGTGGCTGTAACCACTTAAAAATATGTTATTCCTGGGCGAGCTGAATTCATAAGGGAGACATTCCAGATCTTTTAATAAACAGACATATTAGATGGCTTAAAAGACTGGCAACAGGTGGCAATATTTTTTAACCTCTTATGATTGGGATGTAGTGCACTCCATATATGTATGTATGTTTGTATGTATGTATGTATGTATGTATGTATGTATGTATGTATGGTATTCAGCTCTGTTCAGGTATTTTTCCACATCATTATAGTTATGCTTTTAAAGTTGTAGCGACATTTTGGCAGAATCTCATCTGCCATCATCAGGCTTGTGTACTGTGTTTGCCTGTGAGTCAGACTTTCACAGCCGTTTCTGTTTTAAATTTGGGGCTAGCGTACTGCTGTGTTAGAATGGTTTTTTCTTCATCCTGATTGGTTGGGAGTCTTGGTCTGAGTTTCTTGATCTTGGAGTTTGCTGTGTTCTGCTTGATTGGTGTTTCTAATATCTTCTGTCTGTTTTGTAGCATTTTTTTTTGCCTTGATTGGCTGGCAACATTGTGTTTCATGTATTCGAGGTTTTTAGTGTGGGTTGGCTTCGAGTAAACGGACGGCTATCATTTATCAGGCAGCTAGGTTTCATCTGGGTGCCTGCTTGGGGTGTGTTTTAGCTGGAGGTATCGGGAGGTCTGTTTGTGCCCAGGTGTTTGCTTGGCTTGAGGTGGGGAGATTTTTTTGTTTGTGACTGCAGGCTTCCAGATAAGGAAGTGTGTTCCAGCTTTTTTACTGCATTTTTGTGTTCATCCAGGCGGGTACTTATTCTTCTATTGGTCTGTTAGGTGGGTGTGCTTCTGCTCAGGTGGGCTTGGTTGTGCTCGGTTAGTCTTAGTTGTGGGGGATTTGAGCTGGTGAGCTGTGATCTTGTTGGTTGGCTTCGTGTTTGTGGTCGTGCCACCACGCACAACACGACAGCCAAACAACAATCCAGCTCCACTTGACTGCCCTCTCATTAAACTCCGGCCCAGCAACTAAGACTAAACCTGAGCACAAAAACCCCCAAAAAGCCCCCCACCTAAGCAGAACAACACCCCACTGCACCAATCAGAAACCACAGCCAACCCAACGGCCTACCAATCAGCAGAACAGAGCCAAGACCCACACCCCAATCAAGTCACCACCCCACTAGCCAGTTAAAAGGAAGAAGAGCAGCTGCTAACTCACATTACTCTGAGGCACGGCTGGAAACAAGCCTGAAGATGATGAATGAGACTTTCATCGAAACGTTGCCTAGATACTTTCCAATCACATGGGAGCAAAACCCGAATAACCAAAGATACCACATACAAATACTCGCGAAAACCTCAGGAAAAACATATATATATATATATACAGACAATATATGTATACTGTGTGTGTGTTTTTTTCTTAAGTTTTCGTGGGTATTTATGTATCAGCTCTGTTCGCGGTATTTTCCTACGGCATTAAGTTATGGCTTTTAAAGTTGCTAGCGACATTTCAGGCAGAATCTCATCTGCCAGGGCAAGCATATATGAAGTCCCCTGCGCATTCATGTCCCTGCCACATACATAAACGGA